>JBBGZY010000451.1:4215000-4495000 GCA_037952925.1 Lithobates clamitans
CATTGTGCCCTTCTGGGTAGGGATGAGCCGAACACCCCCCTGTTCGGTTCGCACCAGAACATGCGAACAGGAAAAAAATTCGTTCGAACACGCGAACGCCGTTAAAGTCTATGGGACACGAACATGAATAATCAAAAGTGCTAATTTTAAAGGCTAATATGCAAGTTATTGTCATAAAAAGTGTTTGGGGACCCGGGTCCTCCCCCAGGGGACATGAATCAATGCAAAAAAAAGTTTTAAAAACGGCCGTTTTTTCAGGAGCAGTGATTTTAATAATGCTTAAAGTCAAACAATAAAAGTGTAATATCCCTTTAAATTTCATACCTGGGGGGTGTCTATAGTATGCCTGTAAAGGGGCGCATGTTTCCCGTGTTTAGAACAGTCTGACAGCAAAATGACATTTTGAAGGAAAAAACTCATTTAAAACTACCGCGGCTATTGCATTGCCGACAATACACATAGAAGTTCATTGATAAAAACGGCATGGGAATTCCCCACAGGGAAACCCCGAACCAAAATTAAAAAAAAAAAATGATGTGGGAGTCCCCCTAAATTCCATACAAGGCCCTTCAGGTCTGGTATGGATATTAAGGGGAACCCCAGCCAAAATTAAAAAAAAAAATTGACGTGGGGTTCCCCCTAAATTCCATACCAGACCCTTCAGGTCTGGTATGGATTTTAAGGGGAACCCCGCGCCAAAAAAAAAAAAAAAAAACGGCGTGGGGTCCCCCTAAAAATCCATACCAGACCCTTATCCGAGCACGCAACCTGGCAGGCCGCAGGAAAAGAGGGGGGGACGAGAGTGCGGCCCCCCCCCCTCCTGAACCGTACCAGGCCACATGCCCTCAACATTGGGAGGGTGCTTTGGGGTAGCCCCCCAAAACACCTTGTCCCCATGTTGATGAGGACAAGGGCCTCATCCTCACAACCCTGGCCGGTGGTTGTGAGGGTCTGCGGGCGGGGGGCTTATCGGAATCTGGAAGCCCCCTTTAACAAGGGGACCCCCAGATCCCGGCCCCCCCCCTGTGTGAAATGGTAAGGGGGTACTTACCCCTACCATTTCACTAAAAAACTGTCAAAAATGTTAAAAATGACAAGAGACAGTTTTTGACAATTCCTTTATTTAAATGCTTCTTCTTTCTTCCTTCATCTTCTTCTGGTTCTTCTGGCTCTTCTGGTTCTTCCTCCGGCGTTCTCGTCCAGCATCTTCTCCGCGGCGTCTTCTATCTTCTTCTCCTCGGGCCGCTCCGCACCCATGGCATGAGGGGAGGCTCCCGCTCTTCTCTTCATCTTCTTCTCTTCTTCATCTTCTTCTTAATCTTCTTCTTCTTCTTCTTCCTTCTTCTCTTCTTCCTGTCTTCTCCGGGCCGCTCCGCAGCCATGCTGGCATGGTGGGAGGCTCCCGCTGTGTGACGGCGTCTCTTCGTCTGACGGTTCTTAAATAACGGGGGGCGGGGCCATCCGGTGACCCCGCCCCCCTCTGACGCACGGTGACTTGAGGGACTTCCCTGTGACGTCACGGGGAATGCCACAGGGAAGTCCCGTCATGTCACCGTGCGTCAGAGGGGGGCGGGGCCACCGGGTGGCCCCGCCCCCCGTTATTTAAGAACCGTCAGACGAAGAGACGCCGTCACACAGCGGGAGCCTCCCTCCATGCCACAGCATGGCTGCGGAGCGGCCCGCAGAAGACAGGAAGAAGAGAAGAAGAGAAGAAGAGAAGAAGGAAGAAGAAGAAGATGAAGAAGAAGATGAAGAAGATGAAGAGAAGAGCGGGAGCCTCCCCCCTCATGCCATGGGTGCGGAGCGGCCCGAGGAGAAGAAGATAGAAGACGCCGCGGAGAAGATGCTGGACGAGAACGCCGGAGGAAGAACCAGAAGAGCCAGAAGAACCAGAAGAAGATGAAGGAAGAAAGAAGAAGCATTTAAATAAAGGAATTGTCAAAAACTGTCTCTTGTCATTTTTAACATTTTTGACAGTTTTTTAGTGAAATGGTAGGGGTAAGTACCCCCTTACCATTTCACACAGGGGGGGGGCCGGGATCTGGGGGTCCCCTTGTTAAAGGGGGCTTCCAGATTCCGATAAGCCCCCCGCCCGCAGACCCTCACAACCACCGGCCAGGGTTGTGAGGATGAGGCCCTTGTCCTCATCAACATGGGGACAAGGTGTTTTGGGGGGCTACCCCAAAGCACCCTCCCAATGTTGAGGGCATGTGGCCTGGTACGGTTCAGGAGGGGGGGGGGCCGCACTCTCGTCCCCCCCTCTTTTCCTGCGGCCTGCCAGGTTGCGTGCTCGGATAAGGGTCTGGTATGGATTTTTAGGGGGACCCCACGCCGTTTTTTTTTTTTTTTTTTGGCGCGGGGTTCCCCTTAAAATTCATACCAGACCTGAAGGGTCTGGTATGGAATTTAGGGGGAACCCCACGTCAATTTTTTTTTTCAATTTTGGCTGGGGTTCCCCTTAATATCCATACCAGACCTGAAGGGCCTTGTATGGAATTTAGGGGGACCCCCACATCATTTTTTTTTTTTATTTTGGTTCGGGGTTCCCCTGTGGGGAATTCCCATGCCGTTTTTATCAATGAACTTCTATGTGTATTGTCGGCAATGCAATAGCCGCGGCTAGTTTTAAATGAGTTTTTTCCTTCAAAATGTCATTTTGCTGTCAGACTGTTCTAAACACGGGAAACATGCGCCCCTTTACAGGCATACTATAGACACCCCCCAGGTACGAAATTTAAAGGGATATTACACTTTTATTGTTTGACTTTAAGCATTAATAAAATCACTGCTCCTGAAAAAACGTCCGTTTTTAAAACTTTTTTTTGCATTGATCCATGTCCCCTGGGGCAGGACCCGGGTCCCCAAACACTTTTTATGACAATAACTTGCATATAAGCCTTTAAAATTAGCACTTTTGATTTCTCCCATAGACTTTTAAAGGGTGTTCCGCGGCATTCGAATTTGCCGCGAACACCCCAAATTGTTCGCTGTTCGGCGAACTTGCGAACAGCCAATGTTCGAGTAGAACATGAGTTCGACTCGAACTCGAAGCTCATCCCTACTTCTGGGAGAGAGGCATTTAGCCTCAGACAAGAATGTGAGATTCTTATGGTCAGTAAGAATGAGAACCGGCACCATGGTACCTTTGAGGAGATGTCTCCATTCTTTCAGGGCTAAAATGATCGCTAACAGCTCTCTGTCACCAATCTCGTAATTGCACTCCGCAGGTGACAATTTCTTGGAAAAGTAGCCACAAAGATGCATAGCGCTCTCAGGAGGGAGGACATTGAGACAGAAGGGTGCCAACTCCAGGCTCAGAAGCATCAACCTCAAGGATAAAAGGTAACGTAGGATCAGGATGTGCCAACACAGAGCAGCAACAAAGGCAAGACTCTCTCAATGCCTTAATGGACTCCGAAGACCAACTGTGTGGGTTACCGTCCTTTCTGGCCATATCAGTCAGGGGCTTGGCCAGAGATGAGAATTTACGACTAAATTTTCGATAATAGTTGGCAAAAGGACTGCTGAAAGTTTCTCTAGGTCTATTGAAAAACCAGCAGTGGAAATGACATAACCCAGGAATTTAACCTGTTCACAATGGAATTCGCACTTCTCCAATTTACAGTAGAGATTGTTCTCTCTTAGTTTCTGAAGCACACGTCAGACATCTGTGTGGTGGCTCTCCAGCCACACCACATAACTGCAACAAATCTCAGAGGACATCGTTAATAAATTCCTGGAACACTGCCGGGGCGTTACAAAGGCCAAAAGGCATTACGAGGTACTCATAATGGCCTGTTCTGGTATTAAACGCAGTTTTCCACTCGTCGCCCTCCTTAATCCTCACAAGATTGTATTCCCCTCTCAAATCAAGCTTTGTGAAAACCGTTGCTCCCTTAAAGCAGTCAAATAATTCTGTAACCAATGGAATCGGATAGGCATTCTTAATCGTGAAACGATTGAGACCCCTATAATCAATACAAGGTCTCAGTTCACTACTCTTCTTCTTCTCAAAGAAGAAACCAGCACCAGCAGGAGACAAGGATTTGCCGATGAAACCTCAAGAAAGTCTGTCTGCAACATACTCCTCCATGGCCTTATCCTCCAAGACCAACAAAGGGTAATCCCGGCCATGAGGGGCTATGGCACCAGGTTGAAGGTCAACTTCACAATCATACGACCGGTGTGGAGGCAAACTGCCGGCTTGACCTTTGTCAAAGACATCGCTAAAATCGCAGTACTCCTCCGGCAGGGAGGGGAGTGAAGACGTGCACAGGACCTTGGCTACCTTCTGGACGCATGTCACATTGTGCATTGTGGCAACCAGGAGATAACCTCAGCACAGAGTCAATTAAAAGAGGGGTTTGCCTCTGTAACCAAGGATAACCAATAACCAGCGGGAACTTAGGTGAGGAAATAACTTGGAACTGGATTATCTCATGGTGAAGAGCCCCTACGGTCATGGACAACAAAACAGTCTCATGAGTCACATGGGAAGGCTGTAGAGGTCTACCATCAAGAGCCTCAATGGCAAGTGGAGTGTCACGCAGCTGCAGCGGAATCGAGTGCTTTAATACAAAGGCAACATCAATGAACAGGCCTGCAGCCCCAGAGTCAATTAGAGCGTGTATCTTGACGGATGACTCAGCCCAATAAAGGATAACCGAAACCAGGGGCTTATCCTTCTGGATAACTGGAGATGAAACAATGCCAGCTAAGGTCTGTCTGTGACAGGACCTCAAGGTTCAGGCGTTCCCTGGATGGGTAGGACAAAACTTCAAAAAGTGACCTGCCTGGCCACAATAAAGTCACAATCTCTCCCTCTTCCTAAAGGTTCTCTCATCCACAGAGAGGCGCATGAAGCCCAAGTGCATGGGTTCATATTCATTGACCGACTCCCAGGAGGCATGGGAGGTTAGGGAGGCAAGGGTGGGACTGCAAAGCTTGGAGACAAATGTACAGGAGGCTTCCGCAAGCGCTCCTTAAATGAGAGTCTTTCTCTGAGTCTGGAGTCAATGAGGATGGCAAACGTGATCAACCTCTCCAGCTCGGTGGGTATATCTCGGGCTGCTATCTCATCCTTGATGCCTGGTATCCGAGACCATGGGGCCACAAGGGCCTCATTGTTCCATGCAACCTCTGCTGCCAGAATACAGAATTTATTGGCGTAATCGGCAAAAGTTCTCGTACTCTGTTTAAAGGACATGAGGCACTTGGCAGCAGAAGCGGAGCATGGAGGAACGTCTAATACCCTTTTAAAAGAAAACACAAACTCAGGGTAACTCAAGACAACAGGTTTCTGCGTCTCCCATAGAGGGTTTGCCTAGGCCAAGGCTCTCTCAGAAAGCAAAGATATCACGAAACCTACTTTGCTTTTGTCCGTGGGAAACGCCTGGGGCAGCATCTCAAAGTATATCTCAACCTGGTTGAGAAACCCTCTGCATTGGACTGGATCGCCCCCAAATCGCTGGGGAATGGGAGCGAAACCAGACATACCTCTTATAGAGGTAATACTCAAGGCGGGCTCCTGCACAGAGACTGGAGCAGCAGCAGGGATGGCCTGCAACACAGGTTGTACTGGAGCAGCCACGGTGGGAGATTCCAGGTGAGCCATGCGACTCAGGAGCATTTGTAACTTTAAGGCAAACTGATCCATGCGGTGATCCTGCTCATCCAATCTGGAAAAAATATTACCAACAAGTGAATTGACTGCATCTTTTGAATTCATGGCCTTCGCCTACTGTCGGAAACCATGAATCAGACCTAGACAGAAGTACAGGTAAATTACACTTGTTTAATAATAAAAGTAAATAGAACAAACGTAGTCAAAACATAGCCAAAGTTCGGTAATCAGAACAGATAGACAAGCCAGAAAGTCAGGAAGCCAGGGAACAGCGTAGTTGAACAACAAGCAGGATCTGGAGCCAGAAGGAATGTCAGCCAAGCAAGACTTTAACAGGAACGCAGGAGATAGTCTCTGTGATGTTGACTAAGGCGAAGGCAGAGATCATCTGGGTTGGATGGATTAAGTAGGCAGGACTGACGAGCAGGATATCATCAACAGGTGAGTCACTGTGGAGAGATAGGAGCTAGCATTTAGCCGACAGCTGAGCATCCAGCTCAGAGAAGGAAGCGCTGAGCCCAGCCCTGACATCAGCAACTCTGAAGCAGTTTCAGGAATTTATGGCAAAGAGCGATCATTGTGTGCATGTGACAACATTATCACAAATTCTCCACAAATGTGGCTTGTATGGGAGAGTTACAAGAAAAAAGCCACTCCTCAAGAAAGGCCACATGCAGTCACAACTGCGCTTTGCCAAAACGCAAGTTGAAGATTCTGAGGCCACATTGAAAAAAGTTTTATGGTCAGATGAGACTAAAAGTAAATTATTTGGCCTCAACGCCAAAAGATATGTCTGGCTGAAATCCAATACAGCTCACCATCCAAATAACAACATTCCTAAAGTAAAGCATGGAGGTGGTAATATCTGTTATGGGGGGTGTTTCTCTGCAGCAGGGACTGGTGCACTTGTCAGGTAAGAAGGAAGAATGGATGGGGCAAAATACCGTCAAATTCCTGTTTGCCAGAAAGTTATCAATGGGAAGAAGGTTTACCTTCCAACATGACAATGAGCCAAAGCACACAACAAAAATTACCACACAGTGGTTGAAGGAGAAAAAGGTCAATGTCCTTGCATGGCTTAGTCAAAGTCCAGACTTAAACCCCATTGAAAATATGTGGAATGACTTGAAGACTGCAGTCCACAAACATTCACCATCAAATTTAACTGAACTTGAGCAGTTCTGCAAAGAAGAGTGGGCAAATATTGCAAAGTCTAGATGTGCAAATTTAGTAGAGACATATCTCAACAGACTAAAGGCTGAAATTAAAGCAAAAGAAGGTTCAACAAAATGCTGACACAAGGGGTGATCCTTTTTCCAACTCAGCGATTCTTTTTTTGAAATTCCTTATATTTTTTTCTGACATGTTTGCGTTATATCTTTCACTTGGATGTTATTAGTTGTACTGAGTAAATACAGATCTGGATGACATTTTCATTAATTGTGCAAGCATCAAATGCTCACTTAAGTGGATGCAATGTGATTTGAATTTTTAGCAGTCACAAACCTGTGAAAAAGTGCCCGTTGTGCAAATGTGTGCCCTTGTCAATGCAAAATAATGTTATCCTAAAGTTACGATAACAATGGTTGCAAGCCATTTTTTTCCCCCTGTGTGTGTTGCATGTAGCATCAAAAGGGAATACATCTCTCCCCAATGAAAAAAGCTTACTTCCACTTTGAGCTTTACCATTGAGATACATTACCGTATATACTCAAGTATAAGTCGAGATTTTCAGCCTTTTTTTTAGGCTGAAAGTGCCCCCTCGACTTATATTTGAGTCACCACCGTCTGCCTACATGATCAGCGTGTCATGCAGGCAGACGGCGGCCAGCGTGTGATAATACAGTTCGGAGGCTATTCCAGCTTTCAAAAGACGCGCCTCCTCCTCGTCTGCGAAAGGCTGAACACTCCATTTCCCAGCAGTCAGTGTACAGCCTATCACGGACATTCTCTCATCCTCGTCCGTGGTATGAGAATGAGAGAATGTCTGTGATAGGCTGACCGCTGACTGCTGGGAAATGGAATGTTCTGCCTATCACAGACGAGGAGGAGGCGCGGCTTTTGAACAGGGGAATGGCCGCCGAATGGTATTATCACACGCTGATCGGAGGATGAAGATCGCCACAGGGAGGATGGAGATCGCCACAGGGAGGATGGAGATCGCCACACGGAGGCTGCACAGGACACAGGTAGGCTGCACAGGGACACAGGTAGGCTGCACAAGGACACAGGACACATGCGCATGCACATGTACAGGACACAGGACACATTCACATGCACATGCACATGTACAGGACACAGGACACAGGGACACAGGACACATGCACATGCACAGGATACAGGTAGGCTGCACAGGACACATGCACAGGACACAGTGAGGCATGCAGCTGCAGATGGGCATTGTTGACCCTCTTTTTCCACTTACAGTAGCTGCTGCATTTCTCACCCTCGTCTTATACTCGGGTCAATAAGTTTTTCCCAGTTTTTTGTGGTAAATTAGGGGCCTCGACTTATATTCTGGTCGACTTATACTCGAGTATATACAGTACATAAAAGTCGCACTAATGTGCAATCATTTTAATAATTTTAAATAATGTGCAATAATATTTTGTAGGAAATATATGGAGGTGTGTAAATTAAGTGAGTGCTCGGTTTGGAAAAATCACAGGAAAATGCTTTTTTTTTCTATTTCTTTACTATTTGTTTCCAATAAAAGCCAAACTAATAAGAATTTAGGTATCAAAAATTGTTACCAAATTAAAACCCTATCTATCCTTTAGAAAAGTTGTATAAGATATAATGACACATTGTCATGTGGGGATTTGGGGATAAAAAGGCCTGGAGGCTTATGTGGTTAAATGAGAGAGTGGGGTATGGGGCCTAATAGATTTTATAGCAGAGTATAATGTGGATATTTAATGCAGAGACCTGGGATTATGAAGGCAATATATGTTTGTGAACATAATAAAGGGACGTTGTGAGTTTCTGATTAAAGAGGCGATTCTGTGTTTAAAAGAATAAATATTTTCAAACATTTTATCCTGATCATAAGAAATGCATAAAATACCGGTATATACAAAATCACAACTTCTCTCTGATTACAACTTGGTCTAACACCAGGATAAAAACAAGACCTTTCACAACAAAATGTTCTTGTTTGACTGGCCAGTATATTTGTCCAGAAAAGTAAATATAGCAGTTTTTCCATATTCCATATTGCCTGTATTTTTTAAGTTATTGCATGGCAAGTAGTGGCTCTTTTCAAAATGTCTTTCATATCATCATGATATTTCACCTTTGGATTTGTTGACACTGTTCGGCAGAATGTGTTATTGCTTTTGGTGAAAAACCCTCAAAAATGTATTAGGAATGCCAGCAGTGGCAGCAAGGCAAGAAGACCAACAAAGTGGATCCTTTACAGCAGTAGATCTCATAGTGGCACTCTGTGGGTACATATAATGTTATGCTTGGTGCTCAACTTTAAAATAACTTTTGATGTTGCCATTTGAAAATAAAGTACAACATTTCATGGTCTCTAGCGATAAAAACTTTTCATTTCTTAGAAAAGAAGACATTGTTATAAATGCTCTTAAAGACTAGTCACGCCACAGTCTGACACACTGAGAAGTACCGGTAAGTGCTTCCTCTGAGGTCAGGTGAACTTTGCGGCCTGGATGATTGTGTGATTATGGTGATTAATTCCTGGCAGCAGTTGCATAATTGAAGTGTTGTATGTTTCTCTCCCAATTATGAAAGGGGAAAACCATGGGTGTTAACAGAAAAAAAGTTTAATAAGAAACAGGAAGTGACATGAGGGAGAACAAAAGAAAGGGGTCACAAAGAGTTAGTGTACTGTTTGAGAAAAATAAGTCTACTATCAATTTCAAATAGCGACACAGAAATGTTAACATTCTATACAAATTACAACTTATAGTATTAGTACTATAGTAGAGTTTTTTTGCTGACCACCAGTCTTGGGAGGAGTTGATGAAATGTTTTGTCTGAAATTTGACAATAAAATACTAATGCCATACCATCCAATACCAGAAAATACTATATCAAGAAAAATGCAGCAAAAAAATAAAATATGTGATGAATGTAATGATTGAAAAACCAACACATATCAATTAAAATGCAACCAAAAATAAATTCTTTATCACCAAATAAAGGCACACGTAGTAGCACTGAAAAAAACAAAGTTAAATCAGAACAATCAGAAAAAAATTAATTGAAAAGGTTCACAAAAAAGTTCATAAGCAGTCATGAGAATATGCAAATCCCTTTCCCAATAAAGTGACAATGTGCATTCATGAAGATTAGAAATCCCGTGCCAAAAAGTGTGACCTCCACCATAAGACACCATATAGGCGGATGAAGTCCTGCCCTATGGGACGATACGCGCACGCAAATGTGATTTTATGTAACAAAGTGCTTTTTGGATGGCACTTAATGGAAGTGCCTTTTATGTAAGTGTGACCCTTTTATTTTATTAAATATATGCTAGAAGAGGGCACTATATGTTTCCGGAACATAATGATTTGATGCTGCGATCCCTTGCCTATGAGCCTGTGGGGTGATCCGTGTGATCTGCATTCAGAAGAGGTGTATCGATATCCTCCAGGATTTTGCCCTTTGGGGAAAGCTTTGTTGATTCAGGGGTCCCAGTGTGGAGGTGAGCAGAACAGAGTGTCTTATGGTGGAGGTCACACTTTTTGGCACGGAATTTCTAATCTTCATGAATGCACATTGTCACTTGTGCACTATATTATTTTACATTTATTATCTGGGAGTTTTTTGTAAATTTGCCTGGAGTGTTCTGCAGCTGTTTTGATCTGTTTTATATTATCTTTTTGCACTGGTATATTTTACTTTTTAAATCAGAACATAAGCTATAATGTAAAATGCTAATT
This sequence comes from Lithobates clamitans, assembly GCA_037952925.1. NCBI lineage: Eukaryota > Metazoa > Chordata > Amphibia > Anura > Ranidae > Lithobates > Lithobates clamitans. Next base: position 4,225,534 of record JBBGZY010000451.1, read on the forward strand.
GTTTTCAGACATGTTGAAGGAAAATATCACACAGCCTTCAGTGCCTTTGTTATGTTAGACTCAATGTGGAATGGTCATAGCCTTGTCTGGATTTAATCCTTAGATGTGGAACCCTGGTTAAGTAGCACTACCCTAGACTTTGTGCAGTGTTGGTCTGTTGTCCTAGGATTCTTTTACAAAGATGTCCATGGGGTAGTAAAAACAGGCAGATAAGCCATAGTTTTCCCATCCCTCTGACCGCCCACTAAAAAAGAAATAAATAATAATAATAATAATAATTATATATATATATATATATATATATATATATATATATATACATATATATATATATATATATAAAAATAAAATAAATAGCGTACAGTTGGAGAGCAATATACATATACTACATTACAGCTTATTGAGTGTTATAACAGGCAGCACTGCCTGTCAAACTCACCTATGCAAGTCAGAGGAACCATCCCACAACCACGAGCCAAATGCTGGGCTTATGCTTGTGGAGTGATAGTTTCATTCCAAATTGCTCTTCTGCAAAGAAAAAATATAACAAAGGCATTCAGGAGGCAAAAGGGTTGCCTCTGGAATGCCTGGAAGCCGTTGCTTCCAAAGATTGCTTTTCAGAGACTTCCCTTAGAGTAACTTTAAAGTTTTAATTTTAAACTCATGTAGTGCTAACCTTACTAGGTCCGCAGGTTTAAAGTCCCAGTATCTATCCATGCTAGGCAAATAGCAACTTCCACATCAGTGATTCCAGGAAACACAAGTCAGGGGTTTTCCTTTTAAAGTTTAATGCAACAAAAACTAGGGTGTGGTTCAGGGACCTGTTGGATACTCCATATTACTAACAGGAAAAATGAGGACACTCTTCCCTGCTGCAGCTCTGCAGAACAGTCCTGTAAGCAGTGGGACAATAAGTGGACAGCACTGGGGCACCTCTATTGCCTATCCCAGGCCAGACAAGCCTTGTACTCAGAAACAACAGTCAGTCGCTAAAATCCTTCCCTTTTAGGCCAGTACTCAGTGTCTCTCAAGCTTGGAATGTCAGCGTCAGACTCAAGCAAACAGGCTCTTCTGTGAAACTTCCAGGGCAGGTCTTCAATGGTACCTCTCTTTAGTCCCCTTATAGGGTTTGTGGTTGATTAGGCCCTTCAATTGGGCATGGCTGGGACCCTGATGAGCAGGCTGGACCTTCAGCAGGATGTCCTGGAAGGCAGACAACCCTCCTGGCTGGGAACCTCTCCTCCAGGGAAAGAAGAACCCTTCTCTCTGTGGTTAATCGATCTTTCAACCATCATCTGGACACACCTCACCAGGGATTAGCTGGAACTACATTAATATTTAGGCTGCCTGTTTGATTCTCTGCTCACATAATTCTGGAAATTTCCAGAAAACAGGGGGAAGAAATCAAACTTGCAGCCTGCAGAACCCAGAGAAACCCAAAAAAATAACAAACAGATGAACTAATTACAGGAGAGCCAAAAAACTAAATTTGCCTTGCCAAACCTAGCAGCCTAACTAGAAAGGTGCTGAATTGATATTGCACAAAATGTCACTTTAGTCTTCTTCTAGGATTCCGAACCTGCAGCAAGCTGTGTGCCCATATACAAACACAGAGTTGGAAAGCCACAACCTCACTCTCTCCTTACAGGAGTTTACTGGTGAAGGCAGGCGCCTATAGCTTGGCTACCTTCAGTTTCTCCTGTGAAACCAAGAGAGGGAAGAGATACCAAAGGCGGTGGCAGCGGCATGGAGTCAGATAAATGTTTAAGGATGGGGGGTAGGGCAGGTAATGGCGTGTTTATATCTTTATATATATATATATATATATATATATATATATATATATATATATATATATATATATATATATATATCTTTATATATTAATTCAGGGCATGCAATAAGGTAAAAATCATTTACACTTTAGTACTACTTTAAAGATCTCAAAGATTAGGTTCTGTGTTGTATTGTAATGATATCAAATTCAGCCTGTCCCCAATGTATACCTCCACTTTCACTTTCAAATTGTTCAGAGTAGCTTGCAGTTAAGAAATATACATTTTTAATTATTTTAAATATGCTGTTTGAAAACTTTATTCAATCTTCAAGATGTAATTTGGATCGAGTCACTGTCTGCTAATTCTACTGAGACTGTAAGTTACAGCTATCTTGCCCCAAACGGATCACTTTTAGAGATCACGCTTCAGTGCTTAGATTGGAGAAGCAGAATGCATACAACACAAGAAGCCTAGATTATAAACTTTTAAACCTTTGTTAGGAAAGACAGCGTTCAAGTTTAGTTAAAACTATTAATGAAGATTTGTCTGCTTAGTACCATCAGGGTTAATTATGGCAAACACAGCTGCCCAGCCCTTAATAAACAACTAAGTAAAAAAAAAAACAAATAAAAAAAATCCCTGCTGGAGAGTCCAGAAAAAAAAGCTTCTAAGGCCAGGTCATGCTGGTGCAGTGCCAGAACCACATGCGATTTGAAGATGAATCGCACCGCATTCCTGTTCAAATCACATGTGAATCTGCAGCAGTGAGATTTGATCCATTCATTCTGTATGGCTCAAATCGCACCTCATTCACACCAAACTTGTGCAGGACTCTTTTTGTTCACATCAGAATTATATTGCATGCAATCTGATTCTGCAAATCGCGCTGTGTTTTGCAAACCGATGTCAGGGTGTCATTAACTTAACATTCACTCTGCAATCGGTTTGCATGAACGGGTTGCTATTTTTATGCGGTGTGGAATCCGTAGTAAATTCACTGTGAATTTCCGTCGCATCTAATATGAACCGGGCCTCAAAAAGGTAAGTTGCAACTATGACTGTGACAAAATATAAAGTAAGTGTTATCCCAGGTTGACTGCAAAAGTGGAACTGTGCTTTAGGCCACAACCACAGAGAATACTGACAAGCTTTTATTATTATTATTATTATTAATATTATTATTATTATACAGGGTTTATATAGTTTGCGCAGCACTTTACAACATGGGGGCAAGTTTGGCTAAAACCATTGTTTCTGAACTTACTTAATGAGTCCAGGCACCTACACAACATTAATTATATTAATCAATGTGAATCACTTCCACATTGCAAACAAATGACAGGGCATTTTGTTCTTGTATTCCTGAATCCTTGGGTTCCCTGCCACCTGATCCACTAGTGGACCCTCAGATAATGTTAGAAGGCTGGTCATTGGCTAGCCTGAGTTTGTAGCAGAAGTCTGGCCCTTATAATCCCCCCTCCTTCCTACAGGCTCGTCGGCTGGTTTTTCATTTCGTTCCGGGTGAAACAGTCGGCTACGTCACTTCTGGTTCTGGTTTCTATACGATCGTGGCATTGTTGCTGTTACTTGGTCAATGTTGGTATCTAGTCTTGTTTATGTCAGTATCTAGTCACATTAGCATTTAGTTATCTTCATAGGATTGAGCTGAAATGCTGAATTGGGGGTTGCCTCACTGGCAGCATGCTTTTTACTGCTGAGTCTTGTAGTTCCACAGCTGGGTGGCCACATGCAGCCCCTTGCCTGGGCTGCCACTGTTTTCACATACATATTACCATGGAGTCATGTATACGAGGGACTAAGGTACTGTTTCTTGGTTATCACCCGGCCCCCATCTCGTGATAGGGGTCTCACAGCGACATACCACCTTCCTCCTTCCTTTGCAGAGCACATCATTCATGGTTCAGGTTTTTTCAGGGGGGTTCTTGTTCAATATCAGTAATCTTCCTTCTGCTGTCTATTGTTTACTCATTTGTTCTTCCATACCTTTCAATAAGTCATTCAGTGCATACATCATGATATTGTTGCAGGTGGATCCTACATTTTATTCGGGACTGCAAGGTGTGTTCTGCCTGTTTTTCACTATGGGTTACGATCACTTAAAAATGAAGCCTCAGCCCGTATGCATCCGTAGATATGACATATCCTGTGTAATGCATATCCTGTGTAATGCAACTAGCTAGTTGCATTACACAGGATATGTCATATCCACGGATCCATACGGGCTGAGACTTCATTTTTAAGTGATCGTAGCACATACAATCTTCTCGCCAGTATATCATACATCATACGTTGCACGTTCACCTTGTTACATGCCTATTTCTACCTAGCACTGTCTGTAGGTATTAAGCCCTAAGTGTTCGTTTTTAATTGCCTGTCCTTGCGCTACAGGTTATTCGGGCTCGCTTACTGCATACACACAGGGTGTTATGGTCACTAGGTTCATCCTCACAAGCTATTCTTGTTGTATTTTGTTGTAATCTACATTTATAGTTAGTCACAAGGGGTGTTATTTTCGCAAATCATTTCTGATTATATTTTAATTATGTCTAGTTGTTTTTTCTCCACAGATTCAGAACATGTCGAATGTCTCGGAAAGCGACAAATTCACCTTTATCCCCCCACTCCAGTTAGGGGTTCAGAGCATGGTAGCGCTCCATCCCTGAGGAGTTGGACCATACCAAGGCTCATAGCGGAACTTCAACGCAGGGGCATTCCCATCCTGGCCATAGCTAGGAAAGCCGAATTGTTTAAATTGCTATTTCCAAATCCATCCCAGCCACTGCCATCTACTAGCGTGGAACATGTTTCCTTGCTCCCCTCACTGACCCAGATTCATGCAGCACTAAATACTCTCTCTACATCTGTGCAACAACTACAAGATAGGATGGTGGTGATTGAGGCCCGCCCAGCTGGCGTGATAGTTTAATCTGTTCCTATAGCCCCTGTACCACCTGGCACCTCTTCAGGTAATTCCAGCATGCCGTTACCTATGGCAGTTCCTTCTCCACTAGCAGTCTTGCCTTCTGTGTCCCCTCTTCACTTTATCCCGGCTAATGTCAAAAGGATATATTAGATGGGAAGGATATAAATCTGGCTTCCCTTCTCATAGCTTCGCAGGATGTTGTTGAAAACAAATCTCATGGTTGTGGGGAAGTCTCTGTGGCTCTCAAGACGAGGGAACCAAGACTTAATCGCAAGCTTAGCATAGCGGAATTTGTTCTTGCCTTCGGTATTTAAAGATATGTCATTTGTGCAGTTAATCCTGGCAGGAGAGAGGAATCAGACCTTTTTATACACAAGGTGGTGGACCTAGCTCACTAGTATGGTGGCTCCACGTTCTATGATTACCACCGATCCTTTTCAGCAAAGGTTGCTGACACTTGGGCTCAGTTTCAGATGGTCACTTGCTGGAGTAATATTAACATGGAACTTTTCTGTAGACACTTTCCAATCAGAAATCTCCAGTATGTGTTAATTGTCAGCTCATACCACCAATTGGTGTCCCAATCTGGAACATTCTTTTCCTACAGGTACCGCCAGGCAGGTGTCCAGTGGGTCCACCACAGGACCATCGGGTCAGGTTGACAAACTAGGCAGACCTAAACATTATCTGGGTAAGGCGCAGTTATATAATAATTTCAATTACACTGTCTGCAATTACAATCAGTGTAGACTCCTTCATATCTGCGCAAACTGCTTCAGAGCGCACCCCAAGTCCACTTGTCCCATTAAGTCTTCCAGCTCTTCCTGACTGAGCCGCTTTAATGTGTCCAGGTTGGGACACCCCCAATCCCTGCTCTCAGATAGTTTCCCATGGAGGGTTTTTCTGAAGGCTTCCACACAGGCCTCATCACATTGCCGTTAGTAACCTTTGAATGTGTTAACTTGTTTTCTGCAGGCACTGGCAGTCATGCTCTGTTAGTTGACAAATTATTAGAGGTTGAGTTGTCCAAAGGTTTTGTTATAGGTCCTTTTGTCTCTTCACCTTTCAGCATGTGGAGGGTTAGCCCTATTGGTGTGATGAATTGGAAATGTTCTAATAAATATTGTTTAATTAATGACTTGTCTGCTCCTCATTCCTGTCATATACCTAGTCTTAATTCTGACTGAACTACTCATCAGTGGATTTGGCCATTCAGTGCATTTTACAGACAGGTAGGGGCACATGGTTATCCAAAGCTGACATTTCTGAGGCTTTTAAACTCCTCCCCATTAAACCTGCTCCCTGGCAATGGCATGGTTTAAAATGGCGTGAGCATTATTATTTCAACACTAAATTGGCTTTTGGCTTAAAGTGCATTCCTTGGATCTTCAACACCTTCGCCCAAGCTCTCAATTGGATATTGTCCAATTGCAAAGGTTGTCATAGGGCTATTAATTATTTGGACGATTGCTTGTTATTAGAGACCCCTGGTCAGTCTCCTAGGGATCTCGAATCACTTACGGAACTCTTTTGTGATTTGAATGTCCCCATGGCTGCCCATAAAGGGGAAGGGACTTCCAATGTCATTACCTTCCAGGACTGGACTAGGACAAAAATTTGGCCCTGGACTTCCTCATGACTGGCCCACTTTAATTTTGAGTGTCCCCAACAGCGTCCCCCTTACATCAGAGTGTCCCCAACAGCGCCCCCCTTACTTCAGAGTGTCCCCAACAGCGCCCCCCTTACATCAAAGTGTCCCCAACAGCGTCCCCCTTACATCAGAGTGTCCCCAACAGCGTCCCCCTTACATCAGTGTCCCCAACAGCATCCCCCTTACATCAGTGTCCCCAACAGCATCCCCCTTACATCAGAGTGTCCCCAACATCATCCCCCTTACATCATAGTGTCCCCAACAGTGTCCCCCTCACATCAGTGTCCCCAACAGCGCCCCCTTACAATAGAGTGTCCCCAACACCGCACCCCTTACATCAGAGTGTCCTCAACAGCATCCCCCTTACATCAGAGTGTCCTCAACAGCATCCCCCTTACATCAGAGTGTCCCCAACAGCGCCCCCTTACATCAGAGTGTCCCCAACAGTGTCCCCCTTACATCAGAGTGTCCCAATCAGCAGCTCCCTTCACATCAGAGTGTCCCCAACAGCATCCCCCTTACATCAGAGTGTCTCCAACAGCATCCCCCTTACATCAGAGTGTCCCCAACAGCGTCCCCCTAACATCAGAGTATCCCCAACAGCATCCCCCTTACATCAGAGTGTCCCAATCAGCAGCTCCCTTCACATCAGAGACCCACCAGCAGCCCCTTTCACATCACAGTCCCCACCAGCAGCTCCCTTCACATCACAGTCCCCACCAGCAGCTCCCTTCACATCACAGTCCCCACCAGCAGCTCACTTCACATCACAGTCCCCACCAGCAGCCCACTTCACATCACAGTCCCCACCAGCAGCTCCCTTCACATCACAGTCCCCATCAGAGAGCCCCCATCAGCAGCCCTTAACATCAGTGTCCCCCTTACATCAGAGTGTCCCAATCAGCAGCTCCCTTCACATCAGAGTGTCCCCAACAGCGTCCCCCTTACATCAGAGTGTCTCCAACAGCATCCCCCTTACATCAGAGTGTCCCCAACAGCGTCCCCCTAACATCAGAGTGTCCCCAACAGCATCCCCCCTTACATCAGAGTGTCCCAATCAGCAGCTCCCTTCACATCAGAGTCCCCACCAGCAGCTCCCTTCACATCACAGTCCCCACCAGCAGCTCCCTTCACATCACAGTCCCCACCAGCAGCTCACTTCACATCACAGTCCACACCAGCATCTCCCTTCACATCACAGTCCCCACCAGCAGCCCCCTTCACATCACAGTTACCACCAGCAGCTCCCTTCACATCACAGTCCCCACCAGCAGCCCCCTTCACATCACAGTCCCCACCAGCAGCTCCCTTCACATCACAGTCCCCACCAGCAGCTCCCTTCACATCACAGTCCCCACCAGCAGCTCCCTTCACATCACAGTCCCCACCAGCAGCCCACTTCACATCACAGTCCCCACCAGCAGCTCCCTTCACATCACAGTCCCCACCAGCAGCCCCCTTCACATCACAGTCCCCACCAGCAGCTCCCTTCACATCACAGTCCCCACCAGTAGCTCCCTTCACATCACAGTCCCCACCAGCAGCTCCCTTCACATCACAGTCCCCACCAGCAGCCCACTTCACATCACAGTCCCCACCAGCAGCTCCCTTCACATCACAGTCCCCATCAGAGAGCCCCCATCAGCAGCCCTTCACATCAGTGTCCTCCCTCTCCTCCCCCTCCCACATATACTCACTGTTTTGAAGGCACCTTCTCGTTCCACTCTCCAGTCATGTGATAACAAGTGATAGGGGAGAGAGGAAGGAAAGTCTGCTGTTGGTTTATCTCCCCCTGCAGGCTGGAGGTAGCATAACGCCTAATGCTCTCTCCAGCAGCATATGATGGAAGCTGCTCCTCCTGACAGGAGTAAAATTGCGATCACTCACTGTCAGAGAGGAGCGGCTCCAGGACCGCACCTGACTGGCCCACTGAGCCATCGGCCCACCGGGAATCTCCCGGTAGTCCCGATGGCCAGTACATGCCTGTTACCTTCTTAGGTATTACTTTAGACACCAATCTTATGGTTGCTAGTCTGCCCCAGGGGAAACTTGATAGGATTCGATGGACCATTCACAATCTGGTCAGGTCTCCTATCTGTGCAAGGAAAGATTTACAGTCTCTTTTGGGTATGCTCAACTTTGCCATGAGAATCATTCCACAAGGCAGGTCATTTGTTTCCAGGTTATTGGCTCTCCTGCCCCTGAGCCAGAACACGGCTTCGGCTGTGAGTTTGCAAGCCGATGCACGAGCTGATCTGCTCATGTGGGACCAGTTTCTGTGCAATTGGAATGGTATTTCCATGTTCATCTATCTACCTATTTCCATGTCCTCCAGAATTTTTACAGATGCCGCAGCCTCAGTGGGTTTTGCAGCAATCTTTGGGTGTCAGTGACTGGCTAGTCCATGGCCCACATAGGTGTTTAACATACCTAGGTTTGCTCAGACTTCTGCATTTTTTCAGATCTACCCGATAGTTGCAGCAACATTCACATGGGGTCCCGCTTGGTCTGGTCACACAGTCCTTTTCTTTAGTGATAATTCGGGCACAGCTGAAATTATTAATAAAGGAAAATCCAGGTCCCTCCTCATAATGTCCTTCATGCGTAGGTTGATGTGGTTGAGCCTTATGTATAAATTTCATTTCCCGGGCCAGTATATCAGTGGTGACAACAATGTGTCAGCTGATGCCTTATCTTATTTTGATTTTTTGTTACAGCACCCAGAAGCAGATCTGGTGGGAAAGCCGGTTCCACTGTACTCACTGTTGATAATGGACAAGACGCACTCAGGGCGCAAGCTGCCAAACTGGCGAATTCTTCGTTATCTAGGAATACCCACAAAGCTTACAATACGGCTTGGAAGTGTTTTGGTAGAATTATGACCCTCTATGCCTGTAGTAGTGTTGGGGATATCAAATACATGTGAAAACACAGTGTAGTACTAGAAAACATCAAACAAACAGTATACTGTAATATTTAAAAAGCAAGCAAAATATACTCAAAATGATAATGGTATATACAATAAAAAGTGACGGAAAATACAGTCCCGGGGTTATGCATGGGATATATGGAAAAAAACAATAGAGATCCATAGTGTAATTCTATTTTACAAAAAAGGTATAAAATACAGAAAGCCAAAAGGCCCCTTACATTCACAAGTGCTTAACCCTGCACTGGGGCTGCTAGCTCGTCTGTGCTGGAACTGTGTGTGGATGCCTTACTTCCACCTCCGTGGTCGGTGTGCGTTCCACCAGACGGAAGAGACAGCCAAAGGGACCGGATGTGACGTGGAATAGCGTGACCAGGTACCACTCCGACGTATGTTTCGTGATTACGTCTTCAGGAAGCGTGCCTGGTCACTATAGAAAATAGTGCTTATAGTCAAATGTCATATTAAGGGCGTGCTAATTTTAAAAGGGAAGTTACAAATGCGCAGCCTCAGTGCCGGTTTACATTGCTTGACAGCTAATAGCCAAACAACACACAAACGTTGCAACTACATATGCAATGGACTGATAACTATTCCAAAGAAACGGTATTTGAACATATATATAAAATTTGTAATTTATACTGAAAAATAAAAAGATATATAAAAAAATATATCTACAGAGGTGCAAACACCTATTATTAATAATAAAAATACTGCATCCAAAATAGTCAATAGGAGGGGTACCCAAATGATAATATAGATGGAAAGTTTAATAGTTGGCCAGAAAACAATTTAGATCCAGTTCTATATTCATACCAACAAAAGGCTGCATACTGCACAGTTTATACAGCCAATAGGTTTCATTTTGTGAGATTGCTCTCTTCATGTGTGTACCCCTCCAGTGTTTGGATATTTTATCAATACCATAAAAAGTTACAAGGGTCGGGTCACTATTATGGAAAAGTTTGAAATGTCTTGAAATACTATGGTTTAGGAAGCATTTTTTTATATTGGCAAGGTGCTCATTAATTCTAACCCTTAGCTGATGTGTGGTTCTGCCCACATACTTTAGGGAACACGGACACTCCAAAACATGTCACATGACCCGAAAAGGATGTAATCAGAGGTTTAATTTTAAATTCTTGTTTGGTCTCTAGTGATTTAAAATGGGAGATTTATTTGCTATTGACAATTTTGGATGCAGTATTTTTATTATTATTATTAGTACATTTATACTATATATATTTTTTATATATCTTTTTATTTTTCAGTATAAATTAGGGGTATCAGAATAAAGGGGGCTAAATACAAATGCACGCCACACTTTTCACATATTTATTTGTAAAAAAAATTGAAAACCATTTATTATTTTCCTTCCACTTCACAATTATGTGCCACTTTGTGTTGGTCTATCACATAAAATCCCAATAAAATACATTTACGTTTTTGATTGTAACATGACAAATTGTGGAAAATTTCAAGGGTTTTGAATACTTTTTCAAGCCATTGTATTAGCCTAAATTTATGAAGAAATTCAATTTTTCTATTTTTTTCTATTTTTTATAGCAGAACATAAAAACAACGCAGTGGTAATCAAATACAGCGTACAGCGTTGCATGACCACTGGGTACAGCGTTCCAGGACCGCTCAATTGTCAGTTAAAGTAAAGCAGTGCCGCATCGCAAAAAATGGCCTGTCATGAAGGGGGTTCAGTAAATCTTCTGGAGGTCAAGTGGTTAAATATACCCACCCTTACATTTTTGAATTAGGAAAGGTATTTAGTTACACTATTGATACAGTCATGGAACAAACTAAGCACTAACATTGCCCATTGACTAATGCTGCATACACATGATGGCACATTCCAACAACAATATCCATGTTTTTTTCCGACGGATGTTGGCTCAAACTTGTCTTGCATACACACGGTCACACAAATGTTGTCGGAAACTCCGATCGCCAAGAACGCGGTGACGTACAACACATACGACGAGCCGAGAAAAATGAAGTTCAATGGCCAGTGCGGCTCTTCTGCTTGATTCCGAGCATGCATGGAATTTTGTACGTCGGAATTGTGTACACACGATCGGAATTTACAACAACGGATTTTGTTGTCGGAAAATTTGAGATCCAGATCTCAAATTTTGTTTGTCAGAAAATCCGATGGAAAATGTTTGATGGAGCCTACACATAGTCGGAATTTCCGACAACAAGCTCCCATCGAACATTTGTTGTCGGAAATTCCGTCTGTGTGTACGCGGCATAATTGTGTTGGTGTGGGTATTTTTAGCATTCTGTAGAGTGATCTTTTAAAAAAAAAGATCTTTGGACTTCATCTGGAATGAAGATTTCTTTTTGGGGAAATTTGTATTTGTTAGCAGCTGACAGCTTTGGGGGGGGAGGGGGGAAGGGGGCACAATACTTTGGTTTATAACCTACAGCTCTGTTCTTTGTCAATCTTGTTTGGCGCTAAATTGTTTCAGTATTAACATTTACACTGCATCAGTTGTATTTTTATACATATCATAATGTTTAGACACTAGCAGCTTCCAGATCCTAACAATGTGTTGTGATGAGATGCATTTGAGAACAGAGGATTTGCCTCTTCAGTATACTATGTAAACATTTCATGTACTGAGATACAAACAGTCTGTACATTGTGTCTATATTTAAAGGATTAAAAAATCAGTGTATTCTTGAAGTGGAAGTCCACCCTTATACTAAAATCTCTAAATCTACAGGCATCCACGATCTAAGACTAACCTATCTAGCCCTGTAAACAAGAAATCAGTATACATACCTTTTTTGAAGACGCTCTGGTCCGGTCTCCAGCGGCGAAAGCTTTGCAGAGGAGACAGTCGACAATGGCTGGGAAATGCCTAGGAAGTGACGTCACCCATAGAGTTACTATGGGGTTTCATTTGTCAGCTGTGTCCTCTGCACCCGCCTCCACAGCAAAGCCGCAGCTGACAGCTCAGCATGGGACCGGACCAGAGCGACTTCAAAAAAGGTATGCATAGTGATTTCTACCTTACAGGGCTAAATAGCTTAGTCTTAGATCGTGGATGCCTGTAGATTTAGAGATTTTTGTGTTAGGGTGGACTTCTACTTTATTATTCACTGCCGGGATATTCTCTATCTGCAAATTTTAGAAGGGCTTCTGTGTAATGCAGAGAGAATATTTTATTGCTGCCTTCCAAACATGTTATAAAGAATATAACAATATGTAACAAGGAAATCAAAACTGCAAAAATTCAAAATGAATGACAGATTGCAAAAGATAGTAGGACAAAATCCCAAAAATTCTTCAATTACTGTATATTAATAGTAAAAAGGCCAGGTCTGAGCATGTGGGGCCTTTACAAAATAATCTAAAGTGGGTGATTGGGGACAAAGAGAAGGCAAATTTATTATATAACTTCTTCAGCTCCATATATACAAAGGGGCAAAGCTCATATTCATAATGGGGATTATATTGACACATCCCCATATGATCCACAATGGCTCAAAATGTATATGGTCCACAGATATTTAGACAGAATAAAGGTGGAAAAAGCACCTGGACCAAATGGCATACACCCATGGATCCTAGAAGAATTGAACTCTGCCATTTTAAAGCCATTGTTTCTGATTTTTAGGGACACTTTAATGACTGGGATAGTACCACTGGATTGGTGTAGGGCCAATGTGGTGCCTAAATTTAAAAAAAGGAGTCAAAGTCTTTGCCAGGTACTATAGACCTGTTAGTTTAACTTCTATAGTCGGGAAGGTACTGGAGAGTTTAATAAAAGACCACATAGATGAGGTCTTGCTGAAAAAATATATTTTTAGCAACAGACAGCATTGATTCCTGAAAGACAGAAGTTGTCAGACAAATCTGATTTCCTCTTATGAGAAGGTAAAACCTTGGACAGAGGGGTGGCTGTGGACGTGGTATACTTGGATTTTGCAAAAGCATTTGATACAGTTCTCCACACACGGCTAATGTGTAAGGTAACCGCTACAGGCTTGGAAAAATCACTTTGTAAATGGATAGAAAAAGACCGTATTCAGAGAGTAGCAGTTAATAATTGATACTATGAATGGTCTAAGGTTATCAGTGATGTACCCCAAGGATCAGTGTTGGGACCCTTACTTTTTATGTAAATGATATAGGGTTTGGGATTAAAAGTAACATTTCAGTCTTTGCAGATGGCACCAAGCTATGCAGTGGAATAACGTCCTTACAAGATGTCTCCAACTTACAAGCCGACCTCAATGCTCTGTTTAATTGGACAACTATGTGGCAAATGAGGTTTAATGTTGATAAATGTAAGTTATGCACTTGGGGGCTAAGCATATGCATGCATCATACATACAGAGAACAACTTGGGGAATCAATGGCGGAGAAGGATCTGCATGTTCTGGTAGATCATAAGCTTAAAGCAGACCTTCAGTCATTTTTTCAACTTTCCATCTATTAAATCTTCTGCCCTTGTTGTTTTAACTTTGGATAGTAAAACATTTTTTTCTGCCAGTAAATACCTTATTCAGCCTACTTCCTGTTTCCTGTCTGTTAAAAAGCCTAGGCTTATGACATCATGCACAGCTCTCTCTCTCATTCTTGTGAGAGTTTGCCAGGAAGGGAGGGGGCATGAGTCATCATCCCATGAGTCAATGGGAGCTGCAGAGCTGCAGAGCTGGAGGTGTGCCTCTGTGTGTCTGTGTAAATCCAGGAAGCGAACAGGCAGCAGCTTCAGCTGCCCACAGTTAAAATGGTTGCAGCCAGACTCAGTGGAGGGAGTTTTCTGCAGCATATTTGGCAAGTACAGAATCACGGTATATATAGAAAAATATGCAAAGTGGTTGGAGGGAAGCTTCAGAGTGGCAAAGATGTTTTTATTACACATTATGTGAGCAGACTGCAGTTCCTGTTTAATAATAGCATGCAATGCCAAGCTGCAGTTTGCAAAGCGAGCAAAGTCCTTTCTTGTATTAAGAGAGGTATGGACTCCAGAGAGAGAGAGATATCATTTTGCCCATGCACAAATCATTAGTAAGACCTCATCTGGAATATGCATTTCAGTTTTGAGGACCAGTTCACAAAAAGGATATCGGGGAACTGTGCTGAAAAGGGTAACCAAACTGATAAGAGGCATGGTGGAGCTCAGCTATAAGGAAACATTAGAGGAACTGAATTTCTTCTCTCTTGAGAAGAGGAGATAAAGGGGGGATGTGATCAACATGTATAAATACAAACTCAGAATGGCATAGTGTATGTGAGAGTTTTTCAACCCTCTTTCAGTCAAGGCACCCTTTAGAATTGTGCACAATCCTAGGGAACAGCAGTCTGAGGGCTTCTTCATACCAGGAGGTGTGTCTGAGCGTGTCTGTTTTTTTGTGTGTTTCCGTGCATTGCATTTTTTAATAGGCAGCTCTATGCTCAGGAAACATGTAAAAAATATGCTGGCATATTTAGTTACATGGTTCTGCTAAGGTTAAATAAAGACACCAGTTCATCCAATTGAACCTGTATGGGTGTGGGTGTAGATGTGTGTGTTTATGTCAATACATTTTCCAATATCTCTGTATATTGCATTTTATTAGATGCTCATCTAACAGTTTTTTGTAATTATCAACACTCCTCGCAGACACCACCAACTGAGGAAGGGGGTTTCTACATCCTTACCACTCTGACAGTACAGAACCCCCCACGCAATTTAAGGTCAAACTACTTCTCATCCAATTTCATTGATTAGCCACGTGTCCTCTTAAGCGACCTGAGACTGAACACTTTCCTCCCTATGCTAGAATCACCATTGAGATATTTGTATATTGCTCTCATATCACCTCTTAAAGGAGAAGTATAGCTAAAGCTTTTTTGGTTATGCTTCCTATGGATCACAGGAGTGCATTTTTTTCTACACTCCCGTGACCCGTTTTCAGCCTACAGTGGGTTAAAGCCTGTTGTCGACTGATGCTACAGACCCAGTCCAGGCTCTGAAAAGATCCTGACCTTATGATCACAATCCGCCCAGAAGCCTGAACTGGCAGCTGGTTCAGCCTCTCAGCGAGCCACTGAAAGCCTGAACCAGCCACCCCCGTCCCCTGCACAGTCCACCGCTCCAGTGAGCGCTAGAGGGGCAGAGCAGAGAGCCAGTGACTGACAGGCAGGCTGAAGATGGAAAACTGATCAGCAGTGTTTGATTTCTCTCTTCTCAGGCTTAAAAGCGGTGGGGGACAGCTGCAGCTGGGATCGGTGCTGCAGCCATCTAGGTAAATATGATTGTTTATTTTTTTTATAATCCCATTTTTTTTCTTTTAGGCATCTTTTCTCCAGGGAGAAAAGTTTAATGTTTGTTGTCGTTTCTCATAGCTGAGGTCCTCTAGTCCCTTTATTAGCTTGGTTGCCCTTCTCTGCTCTCTCTAGTTCCAGCATATTCTTCCTGAGGACTGGTGACCAGAACTGGATGGCATACTCTAGATGTGGCAGGACCAGAGTTTTGTAAATGGTAGAATTATAGTCTTATCTCATGAGTAAATACCCCTTTTAATGCATGCTAATAGTCTGCTAGCTTTGCTTGCTACAGCTTGGCATTGCAAGCTATTGCTGAGCCTGTGATCTACTAGGACCCCCAGATCTTTTTGCTGTCCTGGATTTCCCCAAAGGTTCTCCCCCTAGCGAGTAACTTGCATTCATATTTTTAACCCCCAAGTACATTACTTTACATTCTTCAACAATAAAACCTCATTTGTTATGTAGTTGCCCACCCCTTTATTCTATTGAGGTCTTCTTGTAAAGTTTCTAAATCCTGCTGTGAAGTTATTGCTCTGTTTAGCCTTGTATCATCAGCACTATTGAACTACTTATACCAACCTCTATATTATTTATGAATAAATTAAACAGAAACGGTCCCAGGACAGAGCCTTGGGGTTCTCCATGCACAACTCCAGACCATTCTGAGTACACACTGTTTATCACCACTCTTTGGACACGTTTCTGTAATCAGTTTTTCATGCAGGTGCAAACATTATGCCATCACTAGCATGATTTTTTTTAAATACTACTATTCAAATGTACATGCATTTGCTAGATGTGTAGGGGTACCATTAAGAATTGAAGGCATAATTTTTGCACTGTGTGGGAAAACGCAATATTTCATGTGCATTACTGTACTGCACCTGGTGTGAAAAAGCCCTAAAATGTAGTTTGTAAGGAAAAGTTAGGAGGTCTGCAGATTATAAATCCCCCTGCTAGCACAAAAAAACCCTCCAAGCACAACTCCTACTCCTAAATTCCCCCTCCTAGCACAATTCTCCCCATCATAAATCTACCCCCACCCTAGCAAAAAACTTAACATCCTTCCATATCCCTCTCATCAATACAGGAATAGTGACAGCAGCAGAGAGGAAAGAGCCAGGAGTACCTATAAAATCCTTGTTTTCTTTTTAACACTATACTGCAGAAATGACAATTGACAGGTGATAGGCTGCTGTCAGCAACAAAACTTTTTCCCTGTTAGTACATTTTTCATACACATGCTTCTATATGAATTGAACAATAGCTCTGCACATTTCTTTCTTAAACGTATAATGTATGCTGGCAATCACAACAAAATAATACAAATGTGCTTGATATAGTGACTCAAGGACCCCCTGAAATAGCTTAGCTTATTCTGTAATGAGAAAATCCCACAGTAAAGGACATTCCTGAGAAATGTACAATATATTTCCGTAGATATATTTGAACATAGGCCACTCATATTTCAGAAATAGACTATCTATGAATGGGAGGGAAGAGGATGCTGTTACCTAGACAGCTGATTATTTACGGATAATACAGAGGACCTTTGTTTACGTAAAGTTTGTCATTCCAGGAAGGCATACCATTATAAATATTCAAACGTACATCCATGTGAACCAGATGAATTCTGGGCTGCTAGCATCAAGGGATCAATGTCCAGAAAAATAACATCTCTATTTTATCAACTATTTGTGAGCATAGCAGAAAAAATGAATTCCACATATAACATATACCAAATTGTGCTTAAAATAAATAAATAAATAAAGTATATACTATACACTGTGCAAAAGTTTTAGGCAAGTGTGTAGATGTGCTATAAAGTAAGAATGCTTTCCCATTTATATATTTTCATTGTTAATTTTTATTAATTTACCAAATGCAAAGTGAGCAAACAGAAGAAAAATCGAAATCAAATCAATATTTGGCGTGACTACCCTTTGCCTTCAAACACGCATAAATTCTTATAGGTACACCTGCCCACAGTGGCATCGGCAGGGGGGGGGACTGACCATGGCTGAAGTCCCAAGTGGGTCCCCAAAAAGCCCCGGGTCTTGGGTGGGCACGGTTCTATTAATGGCCCCGAGCGCTGCACAGCGATGAGCGATTTGATCCTGAGTGCGACGGAGTATAATAGAAGGTCCCACCTTCTGGAGCCTGTAGAGCTAATGGACGTCCCACTGGTCCAATGCGGGGACCGCGGGATGTGTGACGTTCATCTTAGACTCTGCAGGCTCCAGAAGGTGGGAATTACAATGCGGCCGCCACACCACTGTCAGAAGATCCCCACTCGGCGCTCGAGCGGGCGGCTGGCTCTCCTCGTCTCTTCTGTCATCATGGCTCTGGCTGCCTGGAGTGCCTGGCCCTGCTGTCTACACTACTGTGTGATGGGCGCGCCGCTGAGCTGCAGGAGGACACCTGAAGTCTGGTCAGGTATGTCAGTTTATGTCAGGTAGGTCAGTGTAGGTCAGGTAGGTCAGTGTGTGTCAGGTAGGTCAGTGTAGGTCAGGTAGGTCAGTGTGTGTCAGGTAGGTCAGTGTGGGTCAGGTAGGTCAGTGTGGGTCAGGTAGGTCAGTGTGTGTCAGGTAGGTCAGTGTGTGTCAGGTAGGTCAGTGTGAGTCAGGTAGGTCAGTGTGAGTCAGGTAGGTCACTGTGTGACAGGTAGGTCAATATATGTATGTCAGGTAGGTTAGTGTATCTCAGGTAGGTCAGTGTATGTATGTCACTACCATCGGTGTATGTATGTCAGGTAGGTAGCTCAGTGTATGTATGGCAGGTAGGTGGGTCAGTGTATGTCAGGTAGGTCAGTGTATGTATGTAACTACCGTCAGTGTATGTCAGGTAGGTAGGTCAGTGTATTGGTCAGTGTGTCAGGCAGGTGCGTTTAGTGGTCAGCATTGATGGGCACTGGTAAGCCAGGCAGCAACCACCAAGTGAGCTTACCCCTGCCACGCAACCCCACCGCTCAGCCAAAAAAACGTCTTATTGACTTTGGCTGCATGTTTGGGGTCATTGTCATGGTCGAGTTTCAGAATAAATTTGGGGCTAATCATTTGCCTCCCTGATGGTATGGCATGATAGATAAGTATCTGCCTGTTTTCTCAGCATTGAGGATATTGCTAATTCTGACCAAATCTCCAAATCCAAATCAATGTCTTACCATTACATGAAGACACACAAGGAACTGAAGCAGTATACAGCCACAGAAGATCTGTGGTTCTCCAAGATGTTTGGAACAGCCTACCCGCAGAGCTACTTTAAAAACTGTGTGCAAGTGTACCTAGAAGAATTGATGGTGTTTTAAGTGTTCCTAGAAGAATTGATGTTGTTTTGAAGGCAAAGGGTGGTCACACCAAACATTAATTTGATTTGGACTTTTCTTCTGTTCATGTGTTCATTTACTTCCCATTTTCTTAACTGATAAAAATAAACTATAACACTTTTATTTCTGAAAGCATTCTTAGTTTGCAGCTTTTTTTCCACACCTGCCTAAAACTTTTGCACAGTAATATATATATATATATATATATATATATATATATATATATTAGGGATGAGCTTCGAGTTCGAGTCGAACTCATGTTCTACTCGAACATTGGCTGTTCGCAAGTTCGCCGAACAGCGAACAATTTGGGGTGTTCGCGGCAAATTCGAATGCCGCGGAACACCCTTTAAAAGTCTATGGGAGAAATCAAAAGTGCTAATTTTAAAGGCTTATATGCAAGTTATTGTCATAAAAAGTGTTTGGGGACCTGGGTCCTGCCCCAGGGGACATGGATCAATGCAAAAAAAAGTTTTAAAAACGGACGTTTTTTCAGGAGCAGTGATTTTATTAATGCTTAAAGTCAAACAATAAAAGTGTAATATCCCTTTAAATTTCGTACCTGGGGGGTGTCTATAGTATGCCTGTAAAGGGGCGCATGTTTCCTGTGTTTAGAACAGTCTGACAGCAAAATGACATTTGGAAGGAAAAAACTCATTTAAAACTACCCGCGGCTATTGCATTGCCGACAATACACATAGAAGTTCATTGATAAAAACGGCATGGGAATTCCCCACAGGGCAACCCCGAACCAAAATAAAAAATAAAAAAATGATGTGGGGGTCCCCCTAAATTCCATACAAGGCCCTTCAGGTCTGGTATGGATATTAAGGGGAACCCCAGCCAAAATTTTAAAAAAAAATTGACGTGGGGTTCCCCCTAAATTCCATACCAGACCCTTCAGGTCTGGTATGGATTTTAAGGGGAACCCCGCGCCAAAAAAAAAAAAAAAACGGCGTGGGGTCCCCCTAAAAATCCATACCAGACCCTTATCCGAGCACGCAACCTAGCAGGCCGCAGGAAAAGAGGGGGGGGCGAGAGTGCGGCCCCCCCCCCTCCTGAACCGTACCAGGCCACATGCCCTCAACATTGGGAGGGTGCTTTGGGGTAGCCCCCCAAAACACCTTGTCCCCATGTTGATGAAGACAAGGGCCTCATCCCCACAACCCTGGCCGGTGGTTGTGGGGGTCTGCGGGCGGGGGGCTTATCGGAATCTGGAAGCCCCCTTTAACAAGGGGACCCCCAGATCCCGGCCCCCCCCCTGTGTGAAATGGTAAGGGGGTACTTACCCCTACCATTTCACTAAAAAACTGTCAAAAATGTTAAAAATGACAAGAGACAGTTTTTGACAATTCCTTTATTTAAATGCTTCTTCTTTCTTCCTTCATCTTCTTCTTCTTCTGGTTCTTCTGGCTCTTCTGGTTCTTCCTCCGGCGTTCTCGTCCAGCATCTCCTCCGCGGCGTCTTCTATCTTCTTCTCCTCGGGCCGCTCCGCACCCATGGCATGAGGGGAGGCTCCCGCTCTTCTCTTCATCTTCTTCTCTTCTTCATCTTCTTCTTCATCTTCTTCTTCTTCTTCTCTTCTTCCTTCTTCTCTTCTTCTCTTGACGGGACTTCCCTGTGACGTCACGGGGAATGCCACAGGGAAGTCCCGTCATGTCACCGTGCGTCAGAGGGGGCGGGGTCACCGGGTGGCCCCGCCCCCCGTTATTTAAGAACCGTCAGACGAAGAGACGCCGTCACACAGCGGGAGCCTCCCTCCATGCCACAGCATGGCTGCGGAGTGGCCCGGAGAAGACATGAAGAAGAGAAGAAGGAAGAAGAGAAGAAGAAGAAGAAGATGAAGAAGAAGATGAAGAAGAAGATGAAGAAGAGAAGAGCGGGAGCCTCCCCTCATGCCATGGGTGCGGAGCGGCCCGAGGAGAAGAAGATAGAAGACGCCGCGGAGAAGATGCCGGACGAGAACGCCGGAGGAAGAACCAGAAGAGCCAGAAGAACCAGAAGAAGAAGAAGATGAAGGAAGAAAGAAGAAGCATTTAAATAAAGGAATTGTCAAAAACTGTCTCTTGTCATTTTTAACATTTTTGACAGTTTTTTAGTGAAATGGTAGGGGTAAGTACCCCCTTACCATTTCACACGGGGGGGCCGGGATCTGGGGGTCCCCTTGTTATAGGGGGCTTCCAGATTCCGATAAGCCCCCCGCCCGCAGACCCCCACAACCACCGGCCACGGTTGTGAGGATGAGGCCCTTGTCCTCATCAACATGGGGACAAGGTGTTTTGGGGGGCTACCCCAAAGCACCCTCCCAATGTTGAGGGCATGTGGCCTGGTACGGTTCAGGAGGGGGGGGGCCGCACTCTCGTCCCCCCCTCTTTTCCTGCGGCCTGCCAGGTTGTGTGCTCGGATAAGGGTCTGGTATGGATTTTTAGGGGGACCCCACGCCGTTTTTTTTTTTTTTGGCGCGGGGTTCCCCTTAAAATCCATACCAGACCTGAAGGGTCTGGTATGGAATTTAGGGGGAACCCCACGTCATTTTTTTTTTAAAATTTTGGCTGGGGTTCCCCTTAATATCCATACCAGACCTGAAGGGCCTTGTATGGAATTTAGGGGGACTCCCACATCATTTTTTTTTTTTAATTTTGGTTCGGGGTTGCCCTGTGGGGAATTCCCATGCCGTTTTTATCAATGAACTTCTATGTGTATTGTCGGCAATGCAATAGCCGCGGTAGTTTTAAATGTGTTTTTTCCTTCAAAATGTCATTTTGCTGTCAGACTGTTCTAAACACGGGAAACATGCGCCCCTTTACAGGCATACTATAGACACCCCCCAGGTATGAAATTTAAAGGGATATTACACTTTTATTGTTTGACTTTAAGCATTATTAAAATCACTGCTCCTGAAAAAACGGCCGTTTTTAAAACTTTTTTTTGCATTGATTCATGTCCCCTGGGGCAGGACCCAGGTCCCCAAACACTTTTATTGACAATAACTTGCATATTAGCCTTTAAAATTAGCACTTTTGATTATTCATGTTCGTGTCCCATAGACTTTAACGGTGTTCGCGTGTTCGAACGAATTTTTTTCCTGTTCGCATGTTCTGGTGCGAACCGAACAGGGGGGTGTTCGGCTCATCCCTAATATATATACACATACATATACACATACACACACACACACATATACATACATACATACACACACACACACACATTACCAGGGTTGGGTATCCCCTTATACACTAGCAAACACATTTCTTTTGTGAAAATATAAATTCCTTTAGCACAAGAGGTACATTACAGATGCCCAGCTTTTATGTCTAGAACTATTTCTATGGTTACCAAGGCATTGCATGTTAATATCTCTCAAACTCTTCTCATAGCCAACTTATTAAGCACATTATATGCCCAGACAGTACTTTCACTTTATGAATATACAACTTTCATATGTTAATAAAAACATCCAAAAAGAAATAAAAAAGGAAATGTGAAGAGTTTTTTTTTTCTCTGGCGTAACTTTTCCAGTCTTTCCTTTGGAGGCCTATCCTATGCATGTTATCAAACAATACTGCAACATGAGGTAATACACAAAATACAATACAGTGGGTTGTGTTGTTAAAAGATTTATTTTAAAATACACTCTAGTGCCCTCTTACAGCAATGCACCTACATTGCAGTGCACCGCAATGCTCATGTGGTGTTTATGCGTTAAGATGAGCTGCCATTCCAATTAAAACTCAGTGTTAAGAAGCTCTACTACTAATCCTAACCTTAGCCCTAAACTTGGCCAATCTACATGGATTATAGATTACAGTACATTTTATTTTATATTTTCTTTTAACATTGATAAGTGTATAATTTTATCTTTCATGTATGTTTTTAATTTTTTTATTCATAAGCATTTTGTTCAGCTGAAACCCCATTTAGATCCATATCTTCTAGCAGAGGTGAGTAGGTATATCTTTCCTCTGACTCATTCAGCTGTTTGTGATTTGATTTCCTGCCATTTTCATTATAGGCTATTTTGGCACATCAGCTTGGCGAAAAGCAGCAGATTAGCCTCAAGCTAAATATTAAATATCATAAGTCTCTTCTTTTTCTCCAGCTTTTAAAAAGGCTTCACATCCATTCAACCTCCAGAATGGAAAAAAATACCACATCGCTACCAGGGATAACAAAGGACATATCGGAAAAATGTGAAAATATTTAACCACCAATTTTGTGTATTTGATTATTACACCTTCCAACATTTAAAATTGTATATTAAGACTACTCTACTCCGTAAGTCTACAGTGAGACAAATTGCTTGCAGTTGGACATGTTGCAGGTGCAACATTGTCTGCAATGTTCAAATCTTGGCTGCCAATTGTTTTTTATGGCTTTTTCCATGGAGAGGAGCTTTGCTTTGTGCCACACCTAACCAACCCCTAAAAGCTCTTTAACACTAAAGCCCCCAACCCTATACTCTTGACACTTATTGACTTAAGTCTGTATCACTTAAGGCTCCATATAATAGACATCTCATCTTACAGGCTTCTAAACTAAAGCCCCTAACTCCTAAATTCCCATAAACTAGTACTTCTGACTGCTAGTTAGTTAAGTGCCATCAATTCAGGCCCGAGTCCCAGTAACATGATCAATGAGAGCTGTAAAAAGAAGTTGGTTTTGTGCTAGTCTGCTGGATCCTCTAATATCATCACCACAGCTGTGGTCAATGTGTCCAACCACCTAGTAGTCGGTTTCCCTCATTGCCTGGTCCCTTCAAATTTCCCAAACATTATTTTTCCTTCTCCAGTGATTTCGCTCCTCTGACAGTGTGACCAAAATATGACAGTTGTAACTTTATCATTTGGGCTTCTAGTGACATAGCCTGATTGATCTCTTCCAAAATTGATCTGTTAGTTCTATGTGCTGTCCATGGCATGCATAAAATCCCTTCTCCAGCACAAAACCTCACATAAGTTGATCTTCTTTCTATACTGTTTCCTCAGTGTCCAGCTTTCACAGCTGTAATTGACAACTGAGAAAATGAGTGCATGGGCAAGTCTGATCTTTGTTTTGAGTCTAATTTCTTTGCATTTGAACACTTTGTCAAGAGTCTTCATTGTGAAGCTAGCAAGTGCTATTCTGTGGAGTATTTAATCACTGCTAGCTGCTTTCTTGTTTATAAAATAGAACAGAAAATTAAAATGCTTTACAACTTCTATTCTGTCACCATCAAGCTCAAAATTGTCATCATTTTCTGTGTTCATGATCTTCGTCATGTTAATATTCAGTTCTAATCCCATGTTAAGACTTTCAACTTTAACTTTTCTCAGTAGATACAGCATATCTTTTTTGCTGCTGGTGTTGAGCATTATGTCGTCTGCAAGTCTTTTATATTTCAGCCACCAAATTTGATACTGGCAGAATCTTCTTCCAAATTTATTTTTCTGATAATGGCCTCACTGTATAGGTTAAACAGGTAAGGTGACAAGATACATCCCTGCCTGATGCCACACAATCAAACACGCTGCTTTGCTCTTCTCTATTATCCATCCACATTGGCAGTAATGTCTCTTGTTTCTCTGCCTTCTTCGAACCCAGCCTGAGCTTGAGGTAGTTTTCACTCAACGTATGATTGTATTCTTCGTTGTATTATACTCAGCAATACTTTACTGGCATGTGGAATTAATATATTTGTCACAATCTTTGGCATTGCCCTTTCGCCATTGCAATATATAAATAAACAATGATCTTTTCCAGTTGGTTAGCCACATTTTTCTATCCAGATTTTTTAACACAGCTGAATAAGGGCCATGATAGCACCTTTGGAGCCTCTGGTTAACTCAATTGGAATACTATAGATACCTAGGGACTTATTGTTCAATAAAGCTTTAATAGCTGCTATGACTGCTTTTTTTAAATATCTGATTCATCTTTGGCATCATTTTCCAGTTCAGTTTCTACAATGTTATCCACACTGCTTTTTTATATACATTCTATGTATAATCTTTCCATCTTCTTTTGATGTTCTCTGTATGAATCAGTATCAATTTGTTAGTCTTTAAGCATCCCCAATCTAGGTTGGAATTTCTGCCACAATGTCCTGCAAAGCTAGTCTGGTTTTTCATTTTACATGCTCAGTTTCAATTTTCTGATAAATATCCTTGAGATATCAGTCTTTATATTTCCCAACTTGGCATTGATTCATTTGTGATTCTTTTACTCTATCACCAGAAATTTTGGCCTGTCTTCTTTGTTTTACCACTCTTCTACTTTCTTCTGAAATCTAAAGTGACTTCTTGGCTTTTTTCATCATCTATAATGTAATGTTCTTTCAGCTTCTTTACTAATTATGATTTTGATGTTGTTCCATAACACTTCAGGCTCTCTATCTCCTGTATCCAGAATGGCAAATCTGTTTAGGTTATGGGTCTTTTCACACATGTTGTCTGATCAGGTCCACCTGTCCGTTCTTTAGGCGGACCTTATCGGATGCACCATGCACCTCTATGGAGCGACGGATGTCAGCTGTGACATGTCTGCTGACATCCAGCGCTATCCCATTCGCCAAATCCAGACGGATGGAAACCCTATTTTCCATCCGTCTGGCAGATCGGATGAAAACGAACAGGCAGATCTGTTTTCATCTGAATTCCCATAGAGGAGAGTGGGGATCTGACAGGTCCGTCTCTGCACAGTGAGTGGAGACAGACCTGTCATCTGTCTGCTTAGCGGAGATCAATGGATCAATCCCTTCTGAGCAAGCGGAGTCGGTCAAAATGTGAAAGGGGCCTAAACCACTACCTTATTTAGAGCCTCTGACACTAATTCTCCCTAACTACAAAGTCACTTAAGCCCTTGACAGAAAAGCCCCAATCATTAAGCCCCCTACATAGGCTTATCAAACTGGTGTTGTATGGGCTGCATGCAGCCGTCTCGCTCCTTTCTTCGGCCCTCAGTAGTCAAAGGATCAAAAAAAGAATGCACCCGCAGCTGTTCTCCAGTTGATAAGATATACTTCCTGACATAATTTTGTAACTAAATAATTTAGGAAACATTTTATGGTGCCTTTCTCTGGGATTAATTATGGTTACATTTTAAAGTTTCACAATGATTTTCTGAAATGAATGGCCCTCAGAAGACATATTGCGGTCCACTGTAGCATAATGCGGTCCCCTTAATAATATAGTCCTCTCAACTGTTTAATGTGAGTTCAATATGCCTACTTCCAATGCATCTGTCCCTAACATTCTTACCTGATCCCCATACTTTTATTCTCTAACCCTTAATCTCCTAAATTTAAGATAATGACCCTTATGGCCCTTAATCCCCTTGAATTAAGGCACCCCTCCATGACTGATTGCAGTGCTGGCAGAAGCAGGAAGCCAGTGGCCGCACTCATAGGAAGGCCCATTACGGGAATGTGGAACAGGTGAATGTGACATTACACTCTTTCATGAAGTCTCCTCACTCGCTCACCTCCATACTTCAAAGGGAAATAGAAATGAAAATTGGCCACTAGCCAATGGCTGCCACTGCTATCAATCTGACCAATGAGGCGGGTGACAGCGGCGAGAGCCGCTGCTCTTGGGTACATTGCTGGATCAGATCGGGCTCAGGTAAGCGTCAAGGCTTTAGAACCACTTTAAGCATGTGAAGCCAAGAAAGAGGTGCAAAAATTTCAATTTAAAACCAATGGCTTAAATCTGAACCATACTCACCTTCTGTTCAACGATCTGAAGTCTGAGGCAGGTTTCTCACAAGCATCGGAATCTTCTCCCAGACATCTTCTTGGTGCCTGTCTTTGGCCGTCTTGATTTGCTGGGTCAGCATGATGACGTGGCATGCTCAGGAGCCAGTCATCCCAGGACACAGGGTCAGTGCTGCTGATGTAAACCGAGATGCGCATGCATCACTCAGTGTACATACCACAAAAGACTGGAAGCAGGCAGGTAGATTTATTTAGACCCCTTACACACCTAGCCGCCCGGGCGCCAGCGGTAAAGCGGAGCTACTTTTAGCGCCGCTTTACCATCATTTTAGCAGCACTATTCAGCCGGTAGCGGGGCTGTTTTTTAACGCTAGAGGCCAAAAAGGGGTTAAATCTGCCCGCAAAATGCCGCTGCAGTGAAGCTTTGCCGGCGCTACAGCAGCACTGCCCCACTGTTTTCAATGGGGAGGAGCGGTGTTTTCACCGCTCCTCCACCGCTGCAAAGAAGCTGCTGGCAGGATTTTTTGTGACGCCCTGCCAGCGCAGCACCCCAGTGTGTGCAGCTGGGGCTTTTTTCAGGCGCTTTACAGGCGCTATTTTTAGCGCTGTAGCACCTGAAAAATGCCTCGGTGTGAAAGGCGTCTTAATTGCAGAAGAGATTTTGCACGTCTCTTGTGAGATAAATAGCTTGCCTTTAGTTTTTTAGTTTAGTGAGACACATGGAACATGCATAAAAACAAGACAAAAAGTGTCGGATCTCCCCAAAATCCATAAACCTATACCAGACCTTTATCCTTTTCCCCACAACACTCGCCCAATTGTTGTAGGGGTCTGCTGGCAGGGTGCTTATTTTAATCTGACCCAACACTGGTAAAATATACTAAGGGGCAGGGCCTTCATTTTTTGTTTTATTTAAATAAAACTTTATTTCTTTTTCAAGTATTAAATACAGACACAAAGAAATCATCATCATACCAATTCCAGATAACGCTCCCATTGTTTTCCCCTGTACATACGATAGGATTTTCCAACAACAAAATCCATGTTTTTTTTCCGACGGATGTTGGCTCAAACTTGTCTTGCATACACACAGTCACACAAATCTTGTCGGAAATTCTGAACGTCAAGAACGTGGTGACATACAGTTCAATAGCCAGTGTGGCTGCTTAATTCCGAGCATGCGTGGAACTTTGTGCATCGGAATTGTGTACACACGATCGGAATTTACGAGAACGGATTTTGTTGTCGGAAAATTTGAGATCCAGATCTCAAATTTTGTGTGTCGGAAATTCCGATGGAAAAAGCCCTTCTTCACCAAGGAGATGATGCCCAGTATAAGGTAGAGGAGGGCAATAGATGGGAAAAGGGGAGTATGTACTCTGTAGCAGAGGCATAGATATTTAAAATGTGTGACCAGAAACACTTCCAGCTGTTTGGTGAAGTAGATGAGTAGATCCTATGAAGCGCCGCAGGACAGCAATAACATCACAATTTTATAACTCTTTTACTGAATGATCGCAAAAACACAAGATTTGTGTGTAATGCCCTGTACACACGGTCGGACATTGATCAGACATTCCGACAACAAAATCCATGTTTTTTTTCAGACGGATGTTGGCTCAAACTTGTCTTGCATACACACGGACACACAAATCTTGTCGGAAATTCTGAACGTCAAGAACGTGGTGACGTAGAACGCGTACGACAAGCGAAGAAAAATGAAGTTCAATAGCCAGTGTGGCTCTTCTGCTTGATTCCGAGCATGCGTGGAACTTTGTGCATCGGAATTGTGTACACACGATCGGAATTTACGAGAACGGATTTTGTTGTCGGAAAATTCCGATGGAAAATGCCCGATGGAGCCTACACATGGTCGGAATTTCCGACAACAAGCTCCCATCGAACATTTTCCTTCGGAAAATCCTATCGTGTGTACGGGGCATAATGGACAGATGTAGCAAATTTGCTCCATGTTAAAACGAGACAGTAAGAGGAAGGAACATCCTGGAATTACGTGAAAAAAAAAGTATGTCATGTGAAGCTCTTCTATCTGGGACCCGAAAATCATACAGTAAGTGTGTTGCAGGGGTCTACACCTGAGTCTTTGAGTGTGGTAAGTGACAAGTGTAAAAACATAGCGATCTGTTTCATGCCAGAGAGAGGAGATTGCTTTTGTGGGTGATTTCCTAATAATATTACCCTAATCAAAATGTAAAGTTAAACAGACTAAAATATAGGCTTGCTATGAGAGAGGGGTAGGATAGAGAAAGAAAAAGGAAATGAATAGAAAGTGAAAAAAAAACCAGAAGGGAAAGAGAGCTGTGGCATGTGTACAAAGAGGAAAGACTTAAGTGTCGGTTCACACTGAGGCAGCACGACTTGCAGCGTGACTGCCTCAGGCAACCTGGACACGACAGGAGCGGCGACTTGAAAAACGACTTCTGTATAGAAGTCAATGCAAGTAGCCTCAAATCGCTGCCAAAGTCCTACAGGAACCTTTTTCTAAGTCGGAGCGACGCAAGTCGCTCCGATTAGAACGGTTCCATTGTACAGAACGGGACGCTACTTGTCAGGCGGCTAAGTCGCCTGACAAGTCATCCCAGTGTGAACCGGCACTAACTCAAAAATAATGCAGCTGAGATCTGAGGTCAGGTGAAAATGGTTTGGAGCCAAGGAGAATATCCACGTATATCAGGTAGCCATATATGTAGAAAATGTATAATGATGTTGTGCCAGCAGCTCTTCCAGATATTGTATATGAGTGAGTTCAGCAAGCCACTTTGCAATCGTGGGGGCATCCCCTGATCTCCAGTACCTAGCTATTACATTTTAGGCAGCCATTAGAAAGAAGCGTAGTAAGCCCTTCTTCGCCGAGGAGATGATGCCCGGTATGAGGTAGAGGAGGGCAATAGACGGGAAAAGGGGAGTATGTACTCTGTAGCAGAGTCATAGATATTTAAAATGTGTGACCAGAAACACAAAATCCATGGATTTTTTCTGACGGATGTTGGCTCAAACTTGTCTTGCATACACACGGTCACACAAAGTTGTCGGAAAATCTGATCGTTCTGAACGCGGCGACGTAAAACACGTACATCGGGACTATAAACGAGGCAGTAGCCAATAGCTTTCATCTCTTAATTTATTCTGAGCATACCTGGCACTTTGTGCGTTGGATTTTTGTACACACGATCGGAATTTCCGACAACGGATTTGGTTGCCGGAAAATGTCATCGCAAGCTCTCAAACTTTGTGTGTCAGAAATTCCTATGGAAAATGTGTGATGGAGCCCACACACTGTCAGAATTTCCGACAACAAGGTCCTATCACACATTTTCCATCTTAAAATCATATCGTGTGTACAGGGCATAAGAGTAAGAATTTACTTAGATCATTGCTGGAGAATTCAGTATCTACTGTAGATCTCTCTCCCATAGTAGGAATCCCTGGGTGAGTGCAATTGAGTAAAATGGTGTAAATCTGCACAATGAGGTGGATGGACTGCTCCTCTAGTACATAGAGAGGTTCAAAGGGAGTTAGATCCATATCAAGGGTAACAATCCTGGAGAGGGTAGTAACAAAGTCACAAAGCTTAAAATATTGCCACCAGCATCCAGGAGCGTGCGTCAGTTTTGCAATCATTGATGCCAATGATTTGATTTGTTTGTTGTGCAGGGCAGAACAGATATATTGTCCTGGGATGAGGACAGGCCACTCCTGGAGCGAACATGGGATTACCAATGATTTGCATTGGTGAGCCTATTGACACGCACAGACGATCGGACATTCCGACAACAAAACCGTGGATTTTTTTCCGACGGATGTTGGCTCAAACTTGTCTTGCATACACACGGTCACACAAATGTTGTCAGAAATTCCGATCGCCAAGAACGCGGTGACGTACAACACGTACGGCGGTACTATAAAAAGGGAGTTCAATACCAAGTGCGCCACCCTTTGGGCTCCTTCTGCTAATCTCGTGTTTATCTTGTGTTAGTAGAAGTTTGGTGAGAGACGATTCACACTTTTCAGCCTTGTGCTTTTCAGTTCGTTACTGCTCTTCAGTTTGTGCTTGTGGGTTCGTATCTTTTCTTCAGTGCGTGTTATCAGTTCACTACTGTATTCCAGTGTGTTCTTGTCGCTCGTTTCTGATTTTCAGCTGGCTCTTCTCAGGTCTTTCTGATTTTCAGTGCATTCTGTTAGTTAGTTCTGACCAGCCGACCGTTTTCGAACCATGTTGCTGGTACATATGCACGTAGAATTCGTGCTGTGCAGGGGCTTGGTGTTGGAGTTCTTTCTTTGACCCAAGCCCAGTCCATGAACAGGGCGAGGAGGAGTTCATGGACGAAGAATTGGTTGCTCCAGCGTGACCAATTCTCGCATATGCCTTTGTTGTGGGAGATCAGTGAGAATAATCCTGATGATTTCAGGAATTATCTCCGGATAACGGACCCCATTTTTCACCATTCGTTGGCCTTGCTGTCCCCTTATATTACGAAGCAGGACACCTGCATGCGGCAAGCCATCACTCCCGATCAAAGGCTTGTCGCCACCTTGCGGTAATTGGCGATGGGGAGAAGTCTGCAGGATATCAAGTTTTGCCATAATTCAGGTCCTGTAGAAGGACTATATTAAGTTAAGTTTTCTCCTTTAACATCACATTCTATGTATTTATTGTTCGCTAATGTATTGTATTTATTTAATCATTCCATAATTACCATGATTGTAATATGCTGTGAATGTCCTCTTTATCCTCAAGCATGCTGGATTTTTTAAAAGTTCTTTTTGTCCTTAATGCATTTTTGCCTTCACTAACCTCCCCAGCATGCTATCCTGGGTCCATACACACCTAGCCTAGTCACTTAACAATGTATTTTGTCAGCTCCATTGTAATGCTTACCCTAAACACCCCCTAAAAATGTGTACAAATGTTATTGTTGTCTTTAAATACTAATTTGATGGCACTTGAAACTAGCCATCCTGGCTTGCCCCCCCAAAGTGCCTGTGAAGTGAGACAAATTTATCTTGAGTATTTTGCGGGTAGGGGGGCCATTAATCTGCCAGAGAATGTGTGAAACATTTTTAAAATACAAATTTTTAAAATAAAATTTTTTATTATAACCTGAACTAGTATTTCATTTGATTTACTACTTGTGTTTCTTTTAGCTGTCTCCTAGGTTCTCCAATGGGCTTTTCTTTTTAGCCATTTTCTTTAATAATGCAAATGTAATTTATATGATACATGATGTGACAATCTCTTCTTCAGATAACTATTATGTTGTGGGTCTGCTACACACACATTGTTTTTGTTGTTAATGATAAAAATAATCATCTTTTTCAGCACCATGAATTAATTGTTTTGAGTCCCTAAAATGTCCTGATTGGGGCAAATTTTAGAGCACTGTGGGGGTTATTTATTAAAGGAAAATCCACTTTGCACTACAAGTGGGCTTGAGAGTGCACTGAAACTGCACTGAAAGTGCACTTGTAGTGAAAAATGGATTTGCCTTTAGTAAATAACCCCCATTGTCACTGTAAACACCAACTTACTCCAAAAACTGGTATTAAGCATTGAAAGAAGAAGCCACACATTGTTGAGTATAAAACATTTTACTCCGTGCACATTCACATGTGCGTTAGAAAAGGGTTTTTGAACAAACCAACATCTTTGTTGTATAACATTTTTATGTTTGGCAGTAGAAATATCCTTTTTTTGGTTAAACAGGCATGTTTAAAACCATAACATACACAACTCAGGATGTTACAAAGTTCAACTTTGATAAAGTGAAGGCCATGTCAGACATTAGTATGTCCAAACTGTGTTGATCTTGCCTTCATCAGATGGGGTGATGTTGCTCCTGTAAAAGCCAAATTTTTAAGATGCACACAAATTGGGAGTCAAAATGTGGATTTCCCTCCTGATCCCATGCCTAATGTCAACATGTGCTAGCTCCCATCATGGGGGATCAATGGATGTGTTTCGGGGGTGCAACCCCTTCCTCTCACCTACTTCAGTTGCGAGGAAAGGGTTGCACCCACAAAACGCGTACATTGATATCCCGTGATGGCAGATAGCACATGTTGACACACTGTGTGCATCTTCAAAATTTGGGTTTCAAATTACTTTAAAACTTGATTTAAAATAACAAATTCCACAACAAAACAGTAAAATTTTTGTGTGTTTTAGATTCTGCCTAAAACATCAATGATGTTCTTCATTTTTTGTTGTACATCATTGATGTTTTCCTTGACCCTCTCTAAATCCCGATTGCACACCATTATTGCCCCAATGTGGATCTGTGCACTTGCACTGGTGAAATTAGTTTCTTCTTCCACAACATCCACATCACCTAAAATTAAAAAACAGACCATGTATTATAAATATGCAGGCATACATCTATTACCTGAAGCTGTGGTCTCAGACACTGACCTGTTGTGGTCACTATTTCAACCACTTCCTGAACCTCGGAATCCACATCCTCAGGTTGTGGTGTGGTGACCACCCCTTCTTCAGGAGGTGTGGGGTTCCTGGTGTCCTCATATGTCCCGATTCTTTTCTCCCCTATGTGAATACAAAAAAAGATACTTAGCACACAGATATTTGAGGCAAGAAATAGGAATATGAAACATTGCTTGGAAGTGTCGTATAATTGTCTGTTTTGGCAGAGTTCCAAGCGGAAGACATGATTTTTTCCCTTTCTTAAAGCTGGAATACTTACCATTTTGTTAAAGTTTCACACATTGAATAAATGGAGAGGGTTTGGTGGAATAGGGACTTTCAGGAAGCCATGGCCTGGTAAGGTCAAGTATTTCCATCCCTAGGGACTTTACATGATATCATGATCTGGTAAGGTCATGAATATCCATCCCACATGCATCAAGAGAAAAGGGTATATTTACAAGGAGGGTGGGACTTTAAATGAAGCACCGGGCAGCAAGAGGGTACTAAGATGAAAAAGGGAATTTTATTAAAAGTCTAGATTGAAAACATACATATTCCTGGTAACAAAAATACTCAGTGGTATACATATAGTAATTGGACCATTGAACACAGTCCCTAATTACATATAATGATAACAGTGATATGCAATGAATAATATGCTAACAGTAAAATTAATGGTATTATCTCATAATATAAACACATTCAATTCCTTATTTCACCTAAAAAAAATAGATATAAAATAATACAAATGGTATTGCCTGCAGGACCTATGGGCTCACTAGACCTGGGAGAATAAAATTGCATAATCACTTGAAAAGTCTAGATAAGATTGGTGAGAACAGGGCAACCGGTAGCTCTACGCGTTTCGTGGCTTTTTTTCCACTCATCAGGAGCAAGCACGTGTGATATCTATAAAAAATATAAGAGGTAAGAGGAGAAATAACAAATGTATGAAAAGACCGGGTTGGGGGTAGAGTATGGGACCCCCATAACCAAGGCTTACTCACTGAGGTTTGATGTGTTGCAGGTTTGGTGGTGGGGCCCCACAGATGGTCCGGAAATGGCTCCAACCGGGAGCTTAGGTGGAAAGCCCCACGGACTGGGAAGGGGCGATACCGAGGGCAGGCACGGCAAACGAGGGCATTCTGGGGGGGGAGAAGTGAAGTGTGATCGAGGAGGATTGAGGAGGAGGAAGGAAAGGGGAGGTGGAGAAAGAAGGTAAGTCCGGAAATGGCTCCATAATAGCTACTTAATTTTTAGAAGCAGTTTCCTGATCCTTCTGTACTGATAGTGCTCCCTCAATTTCAGATCTGACTAGCGTTTCCTCAATTGCTCCTTGGATCGTCATACCCCAAAATTCCTATGCAGACTTTTCACAACTTTAGTCATGATCTTGGCCTTTCTCACATTTGGGTTTGGGTATGGTTTATACTTCCCATCATGGTCGACCCTCTTCAAGATGTCCACCATCTCCACCATCTCTACAAAGAATATATTTGAGGCCTTATATCTCCTCCTGGATCGGGACGTTTTGGGCGGAGTTTTCAGGGATGCACAGTGTATATAAAATGTAATACGCGTGCGTTGTACTTACGATCTGTGAGCGGAGGAAGGAGTAGCGTAAGCGCCGATAGTGCTAACGAAGGTACAATTTTAACTTGGGGCATCAGTGGCCTATACTGCTTATAGATTGAGGCTTATATTGGGGCAAGATTATGAGAGTTTTAGTTTGAGTCTGACATTAGGGTTTGTCTTGTGTTGTGTCTTGCAGAGAATATGGATAAATTCAATAATCATGATTTCCTCCCCAACTTCATTGACAAGTACAGGGAACTGCCTGTCTGTGGCAGGTGAAACACCCTTTTTATAATAACAAAATAGAGCGGAAGGCAGCGATGGATTAACTGTTGGAATTGGTGAAGCCGGTGATTCCCACGGCAAATATCAACTATTTGAAGTGCAAAATTGGTGGCCTGAGGAACACATATAATAGGGAGCGCAAAAAGGTCCAGGATTCCATGAGATCAGGAGCAGCAGCAGATGACATTTATGTACCCAGGCTGTGGTACTATGACTGCAGTTTTTGTCAGACCAGACTGAAATCAGGCAATCACTCTCAACCCTTCCTTCTGCTCTTCCTTCCACCTCAGCTGAGGCTTCCGATGTACAACCTGGGCCTTCCACCCAGGAAGAAGTGGAGGAGCCCAGCTTGAGCCAGGTATAGCATTGTTCAACATAATTCTAGTACAAAAATTAATGATGTTAACTAGATGCTAATATTGATCACTAATTTCTGATTTAACAAAGTGGTTTACATATCAATAGACAATAGTGGCCAAAAATGATTGGGACAAGAATGAAAAATGCTGGGGTCAGAATGATAGTCTTTTCTATTTGTTAACATTCAATTTTCAACAGTCATGAGCTAAAAATTGTGTGTGATTGGTGACCAAAAAAACTAAAACTATGTCCCATTTTCATACACAGGAAAGTCTCAGCCAGGAGGAGGCTGTGGAAAGTGCCAGCCAGGAGGTGGCGGGGGAAAGGGGAAGCCAGGTGGTGGCCAGGGAAAGTAGCAGCCAGGTGGTGGCCGGGCCCAGTAGCCTGACCGAATCTCAGGTTCCTCCCCTCTGCCTTCCAACAAAAAGGCCCAGGAAGTGGAGGAACGTGGAGGAGTCAGCGCTTGCTTTGATTCGGCAGGCTATTGCAGCTCTCAGAACCACCCCCAGTGTTCAAGAGGCCTTTGGCTGTATGACGGCCAGTAAGATGCAGGAAATGGAGGAGGGCCAACGCCTCATTTGTGAGGAGGTCATCTTTCAGGCCCTAAATAAGGGGGTGAGGGGCGAACTCACAAACAAAAGTCATGTATGTGAGTTGGACCATACACCTCCTCAACCTCCTGCCACAACTCCAACACCGCAGCCACAGCCTGGAAGGAAGCATGGAAGGAAGTCAAGAGAGTATTGGCCTGGGTTCGGTCTGGTAAGGCAAAAGATGCAGGCTGTAAGATAACAGCCTCAGGACATATATGTCATCTGCTGCTGCTCCCGATCTCTTGGAGTCCTGGACCGGATTGTGCTCCCTATTAAATGGACTCCTCAGGCTACCAATTTTGCCTGACAAATAATTGATGTCTGCCCTGAGGTACAAAGGCTTTGTCAAATTCAGCAGTTTATCCAGCGTTACCTTCCTCTTTATTTTGTTATGATCCCTAATAAATTTCTATTATTTTTTTTTCAAATACTTGGCTATGTGTTTTACTTCAAAAAGGACAGTTTGTTTGTGAGCAGGCAGGTACATTTCAAAAATACAATGGGACACCAACACCAACCAACCTCTTTGAGGTTAAAAAATACATACCCTATAATACTTATCATACCTGTATGATCCTCCTGCTTCATTTGTAACTGTTTTATTTCCTGTCTTCCAAATAAACTTTTGTAAACAAAAAAAAACACAAGATAATAATGGTGTTGTGGTAACTTGACACACAAAACGACAAAAAATATTATGGCGATAACTAGAAAAAAAAAAGTCAGGAGATCTTGATAAAAAAAAAAAAAAAAAAAGTAGATCACTATAAAAAAAAAATATAAACATTATTCTGGAGATCTGTCAAAAAAAAGATTATTCAGGAGATCACAGAGAAATAATAAAGAAATCGGTTTGTCAGAACTCTGTGTGAATATCAGCAGCAAAACAACTTCATTATTCTAGCATTATAAAGAAGAAGAGAATGCTCTGCATTGAAAGATTAAAAAATTTGCAGCGTGACTAATGTGCTATCTCTCTTACAGACGCTAGTTTTACAAGACCGAGCGCTTTCATCTCGTACTTGATTCAGAGCATGCGTAGAATTTTGTGCGTCGGAATTGTGTATACACGCTCAGAATTTCCGACAACAAGTTTAGTTGTCCGAAAATTTGAGAACCAGCTCTCAAACATTTGTTGTCGAAAATTCCGACAGGAAATGTCCTATGGAGCATACACACGGTCTGAATTTCCGACAACAAGCTCACATCGAACATTTGTTGTCAGAAATTCCGACCGTGTGTAGGAGGCATTAGTGTGTAGAAAGTTGCACCACTTTAACCAAAAAGTCCCAGGCTCATTAAAGAGAAGGGATACAGAACAGCAGGGGGTAGGGGATCTCTGGGACAGGACCATCCAGGGTCTCCATTTTTGGTCAATGGGGTACCCTGTATTCATTCATATGGGGGGTTGGTACCTGGGGTGAAAAATGCTGTAAATTAAGACTGCTTTGAGAAATAGAAGTGTTAATAGTTAATTTTTTTATTATTAACAAGATGGAAAGTACTGTAAATGAACAGAAGAGAACTTCAAATCAAAGCAATATTTAGTGTGACCACACTTTGCCTTCAAAGCAGGATCAGTTTTTCAATTATTCAAGGTTCATTTGCACAATTTTTGAAGGAACTCAGCCGAGGGAAGGCCTCCTCACTCTGAGCTGTCTGGTCTGGTGAGTGTGTTATGGAGAAAGGAAAGCTATACTAGCGGGGAGATGGAGGTAGATCTGTACTGGGAAAGCTGTTCTGGGAAGATCTGTACTAGTGAGGGATCTGTACTGTCAGAGAGCTGTACTGTGGAGGAGCTTTAATTGTGGGAGTGCAGAACTGGAGGAGATCTGTATTGAGGGGATCTGTACTGGGGGATACTGTGTGTAATAGTGGATGATTTATACTGAGGGAAGATCTGTACTGGGTGTATTGAGCAGAGCTGTACTGAGGGACTATCAGGGCTGGGGTCAGCCCTTCCTTCTCAAAGCTGGCCGCTCTGCTGTTAGCTAATTGCCAGCTCCTATCTCTCCACCTTGACTTGCCTGTTGATGATATCCTGCTCGTCAGTCTTGCCTTCTTAAGCTGTCCAGTCCAGATGATCTCTGCCTTCGCCTTGGTCACATCTCTAGAGACGCTCTCCTGTGTTCCTGTTAAAGACTTGGTTGGCTGACATTCTTTCTGGCTCCAGATCCTGCTTGCTGTTCTACTACTCTCTTCTCTTGCTCCCTGACGTTTTGGCTTGTCTGGCTATCTGTTCCGGTTCCTGAACTCTGGCTATGTTTTGACTACGTTTACTCTGTTTACCTTTTTTTATTATTATTATTAAACAAGTGTGATTTAACTGTACTTCTGTCTCAGTCTTATTCATGGTTTCTGTCAGTAGGTGAAGGCCATAAATTCAGAAGATGCAGTGAATCCACTTGTTGGTAATATTTTTTCCAGATTGAATGAGCAGGATCACCGCATAAATCAGTTTGCTATGGCGTTACAAATGCTCCTGAGTCGCACGGCTCACCTGAAATTTCCCACTGTGGCTGCTCCAGTACAACCTGTGTTGCAGGCCGTCTCTGCTTCTGCTCTAGTCTCTGTGCAGGCACCCACCTCGAGTATTACCACTATAATAGGGCGTACACACGGTCGGACTTTGTTCGGACATTCCGACAACAAAATCCTAGGTTTTTTTCCGACGGATGTTGGCTCAAACTTGTTTTGTCTACACACGGTCGCACAAAGTTGTCGGAAAATCCGATCGTTCTAAACACGGTGATGTAAAACTCGTACGTCGGGACTATAAACGGGGCAGTGGCCAATAGCTTTCATCTCTTTATTTATTCTGAGCATGCGTGGCACTTTGTCCGTCGGATTTGTGTACACACGATCGGAATTTCTGACAACGGATTTTGTTGTCGGAAAATTTTATCTCCTGCTCTCCAACTTTGTGTGTCGGAAAATCCGATGGAAAATGTCCGATGGAGCCCACACACGGTCGGAATTTCCGACAACACGCTCCGATCGGACATTTTCCATCGGAAAATCCGACCGTGTGTACGGGGCATAAGAGGTATGTCTGGTTCCGCTCCGCTTCCCCAGCAATTTGTGGGCGATCCAGTCCAATGCAGAGGGTTTCTCAACCAGGTTGAGATATACTTTGAGATGCTGCCCCAGGAGTTTCTCACGGACAGAAGCAAAGTAGGTTTTGTGATATCTTTGCATTCTGAGAGAGCCTTGGCCTGGGCAAACCCTCTATGGGAGATGCAAAGACCTGTTGTCTTGAGTTACCCTGAGTTTGTGATTTCCTTTAAAAGGGTATTTGATGTTCCCGCATGCTCCGCTTCTGCTGCCAAGTGCCTCATGTCCATCAAACAGAGTACAAGAACTGTTGCCGATTACGCCATTGAATTCCGTACTCTGGCAGCAAAGGTTGCTTGGAACAATGAGGCCCTCATGGCTGCTTTTTCTAATGGTCTCTCGGATACCATTAAGGATGAGATAGCAGCCCGAGATATACCCACTGAGCTGGAGAAGTTGATCATATTTGCCATCCTCATTGACTCCAGACTCAGAGAAAGACTCCCTTTTAAGAAGCGCTTGCGGAACCCTCCTGTACATTTGTCTAAAATCTTTGCAGTCCCACCCTTGCCTCCCTCACTCCCCATGCCTCTTGGTACCTAGTCAATCTGTGAAGATGAACCCATGCACTTGGGCTTCACGCGTCTCTCTGCAGATGAGAGATTGTGCCTTTATTGTGGCCAGGCAGATCACTTTTTGAAGTCTTGGCGTTCCCGTCAAGGGAACGCCCGAACCTTGAGGTCCTGTCACGGACAGACCTTAGGTGGCATTGTTTTGTCCCCAGTTATGCAGAAGGATAAACCCCTGGTTTTGGTTACCCTTTTTTGGGCTGAGTTGTCCATTGAGATACAGACTCTAATCGAATCTGGGGCTGCAGGCCTGTTCATTAATGCTGCCTTTATATCAAAGCACTCGTGACACTCCATTTGCCATTGAGGCTCTTGATGGGAGACCTTTACAGCCTGCCCATGTGACTCATGAGACTGTTCCGTTATCCATGGCCATAGGGGCTCTTCTCCATGAGATTATCTAATTCCAAGTTATTTCCTCACCTAAGTTTCCGCTGGCTATTGGTTATCCTTGGTTACAGAGGCACAACTCCTCTTCTGATTGGCTCCGTGCTGAGGTTCTTTCCTGGTCGCTACAATGCAGTAAGACATGCTTCCAGAAGGTAGCCATGGTCCTATGCACCTCTTCACTTCCTGCCAGAGGAGTACCGCGATTTTAGCAATTTTTTTGACAAAGAAATCAAGCCGGTAGTTTGCCTCCACACACTGGTGCTGGTTTCTTCTTTGTGAAGAAGAAGAGTAGTGAACTGAGACCTTGTATTGATTATAGGGATCTCAATCGTTTCATGATTAGGAATGCCTATCCGATTGCGTTGATTACGGAGTTATTTGACCGCCTCAAGGCAGCAACGGTTTTCACAAAGCTTGATTTTAGAGGGGCATACAATCTTGTGAGGATTAAGAAGGGCTCTCTAAGAGATGTGATCAAGGTGAAGGCAGAAATCATCTGGACTGGACGGCTTAAGTAGGCAGGACTAACGAGCAATATCATCAACAAGTGAGTCATTGTGGAGAGATAGGAGCTGGCAATTAGCTGACAGCTGAAAGGCCAGCTTTGAGAAGGAAGGGCTGAGCCCAGCCCTGATAGTACCCCCTCCTCAATGACCCCTCCCTCTCGGAGGACCACCAGGCTGGAGGGGAAAACGTCTGTGGAAATCACGGAGGAGGACAGGGGCATGTACGTCCGAGGATGAGACCCAAGAGCGTTCCTCTGGACCGTACCCTTTCCAATGCACGAGGTACTGCATGCGCCAACGGAACCTACGGGAGTCAACAATAGACTGTTCTTCATCCTCCTCATGGTTCTCAACCTGTACAGGGTGAGAATGAGGCACTGAGGTGGTAAAGCGGTTGCAGACCTTCCTTCTAATATGCATATTTCGAATGTATTTCATGTATCCTTATTAAAACCTTTGATCTGCAACCACTTTATCACCTCGGTGCCTTCATTTTTCAGAAAATATGAATGATAACACAAAAACTTTTCTTTCACTCATGGTTAGTGTTTGTTCAGAATGCAAAGAAAAATCCACAAATAACTTCAGGTGAAATACAGGACTATCTGAAAACATGTTGTGTGGCTGTTTCAAGAAGTACAATAAGGAGGCACTTGAAGAAAGATGGGCTTCATGGTCGAGTTACCAGAAGAAAGACATTACTACGCAAATGTCACAAAGTATCCTGCTTAGAATACGCCAAACAGCACAGAGACAAGCCTCAAACTTTCTGGCAGTCATTTTGAGTGATGAAACCAAAATTGAGCTTTTTGGCCACAACTATAAACGCTTCATTTGGAGAGGAGTCAACAAGGCCTTTGATGAAAGCTACACCATTCCTACTGTGAAACACGGAGGTGGATCGTTGATGTTTTGGGGATGTGTGAGCTATAAAGGCACAGGAACGTTGGTCAAAATTGATGGCAAGATGAATTCAGTATGTTATCAAAAAATACTGGAGAAACATTTGCATTCACCAGCCAGGAAGCATGGGACATACTTGGACATTCCAACATGACAATGATCCAAAACACAAGGCCAAGTCAACCTGTCATTGGCTACAGCAGAATAAAGTGAAAGTTCTGGAGTGGCCATCTCAGTCTCCTGACCTCAATATCATTGAGCCAATCTGGGGAGATCTCAAACGTGCAGTTCATGCAAGACAGCCCAAGAATTTACAGGAACTGGAGACTTTTTGGCAAGAGTAATGGGCAGCTTTACAATCTGAGAAGATAAAGAGCCTCACCCACAAATACCACAAAAGACTTCAAGCTGTCATTGATGTTAAAAGGGGTAATACACGGTATTAAGAACTGGGATATTAAAACTTTTGATCAGGGTCATTTGGGTAGTTTCTGTTTTCATTATGATTTAAAAAGACTAAACACAGTTGATTGATAATAAATGGGTTCAGCCAAACACTAACCATGAGTGAAAAGGTTTTTGTGTTATCATTCATATTCTCTGAAAAATGGCCAAGAAATAATAAATTCTGTCAGAGTATGTAAACTTTTGAGCACAACTGTATATACGCCTGACCCCTGCACTCTGTACATTATGTACTCCTGACCCCTGAACTCTGTGCACTATATGCACTATACAGGCATTATTGCTTACTTGGCTCCTCACTCCAGCCACCTCTGGCACGCTCCTTCACTCCCTCTGGGTGGAGCTTCAGTATCAACATGTACAATGCAGGGCTATTAACCCTGATTTGTAGATGGTGGAGGTGAGTATGCAACCACAGCTGGGAAGTGGGGTACTGGTCACATGGATCAAGGGAGCTTGCTGGAGCAAGAAATAAGGTAAGTATTTCTTACTCCTAGACTAAACGAGAATTTAACCACTGCAGTGTGGGGGAGTCCACTGCAAGGGTTGTTTTTGTCATATTTCTGGAGTTCAGTTTTAACACATTAAGTAGAATTTTTCTTCCTGCTCTCACATTCTGGCAAACCTTGAACACACACCAAGCAAGATGCCCCACATGAAGGATGAGTCCCAGCATTGTCATCTTGCTATACTTACTATCAGGAGCTATCATGAGCTAAAGCTTTCACCATACAACATATCTAATTTGTCAAGGAAATATTAAAAAGCTATTTCAGCCATCACATGCTCACTGTACGCATGCAAAGGAACATTATATGTTGCTGTCCTAATCTTACATTAAAGTAGAACTAAAGGAATTTTTTGGAATTTTGGATAGAGTAAGAGAGAATTATAACCACTGTCAGTTTTTTGGCATCTGTGTCCCATTGGGAAGATTTCTTTACATTCTGTCCAAAAGGCCAAAACAGGAATTGAGAGAAAATCCCTCCAAAGTGAGGGAATCCCTGGTTGTCACCAGGGCCACCAGAACTAGTGTCCCCATTGGAAGATTTCCCCCCTATTATTGATCTGGAGACAGCACAAAATTTTGGATCTTCTTTTACTTTTGATGGTACACAGGACAAATAGAGAGAGTGAATATCCTTAACAGGGACACAGACAGCAATAGAAACCTGACAGTGCTTCTAACCCCAACTCTACTCTATCTAAAACAAAAAAAAAAAGTTTGCTCTTTGGTTATACTTTAAAACAGTTTGTCTTGCATTAAAAGAGATTGTCTACTAGGGTAAACTTTTAAAAACATCAATGGGCATAATGAAAGTCTTAACAACATGGTGACAATAAGTATATCAGCTGATAGGACATGGTAGCTACAGGAAGAAGGTGTTATGATGCATACATCCAGCACGCTTCTGCCCTCAGTGTGCCCCTATGCTGTAAAATGGACTTAATTATAATTTAGATAATTATGCTAACTTCATCCCCATCCAGGTAAAGCTCTTCATAACAGAGTTCTTTATCATTTTATTTGTGGGTTAGTAGATGCCCGTTTTTTTCCAAAGAAACTTCAGGTCCATAGCTGTGAAATGCCCACTGGGAGAATTTAGTTGTTTACTTACCTAAATCATGAAATCTTCACTAGGCTGACGGTTCCAATCAATTTCTATATACAGAGACAGATTTGGCATTGGGAGCTCTTAGAATGTATTGTTTTTAAAGGAGTGTAAAGCCCCCAGGTATCCTGTGAATTTAGGAATGCAGCACAAACACGGCATTTTGTACAAATTACTTGTATTCACGTTTTAACACATGGATCCCATTAGTCTGTTTTTATTTTTGGCAAATATTGGTGTAAAATCAAAGACCTAGACATAAAAAGCTCAGGAATTTAAAAGAATACATTTAACTTGCTGCCAGCAGGTTTTATTGCCAACAAACTAGTCAATGAGGGTATTGTAAATGTCTTTTAGGCAAAACACTCAACGAATGTGGCTTTGTTTGCACTTTTTTTTTATTTTTTGCTGTACACGAACCTGCTAAAATAATAAGCATGCACAGTCAGAATCATTTCCTTGTCAAATGCTTTTGTTAAAGTAAGATGGGGATATAATGTATACATTTCTCTCTTATGTCACATAAATGCATATTTGTTATTACTATTATTACTATTATAAAG
Organism: Lithobates clamitans; assembly: GCA_037952925.1. Lineage (NCBI taxonomy): Eukaryota > Metazoa > Chordata > Amphibia > Anura > Ranidae > Lithobates > Lithobates clamitans. Next base: position 4,269,509 of record JBBGZY010000451.1, read on the forward strand.
GATTTAATATAATGTCAACAGTTTGTGCAGCGCTTTACAAAATGAATTTTAAATAGGTATATCAACAGAATTACCAATCTGTCCATTTTTTTTTACGAATAGTTCACTACTAAGCTGTCTATAGAATTAAATAGTCTCCTTACATTTTCATAGTTACAGCTTACAGTTACATAAATTCCTGGAAAATGTTATATTGATGGTATTGCTGAGGTATTGTCATAATTAATTAGTAAGTGTAACGCAGGTTGAAAAAAGACATGTCCTTTAAGTTCAAATAAAAGACAAAAATATATTTTTTTATTGCTTTAGCTCTTTACATGCATAGTGGGAATTTTTCATGTGAACAAGGTTGTAGCCAATAGTAGAAAATACCACTCCTTTCATAAATATGCCTTACTTGATTGACAAGAACTGTTAATCATGATAATCATTATTCACTTTTTTATGTTAATCGCAATACACCCACACAGATATGCTTGTAGTGTGAGTTATATTTGTAGGACTTTATCTACCATAGTGCCTAGTATAAAGTTCCTATTCCATGTATAGATTTAACACTTTTTAATTTAACTTCTGAGTACATCCATGGCATTGCAGTACATTGGTTGCAGGACAATCGGTAGATTGCGTTACAGTGCAAACACAGTTCAATGATCCCACTGTACCAAAAAACTACTGGCTTTCACCATTGCATTACAAGGAAAACTAGCATGAATATATGCAAAACCACACCTTTCTTTTCTTAATACTGACAGGACATTACTATAGCCTGTAGCCTTATCAATGGCATCTAAAGCAAGCCCTCTCTGCTTGTGTCACCACTTTTACACAAAGTACCACAAGAAAGAAAATTAGATGTACATATCTGTTTACTTGGATGCAGTGGCACACTGTAGAACCAGAGGTTCTGGGGTATTCTCTGTCCCTCTAACACCAATACTGGGGCATTCTTCTACCCTTTACCCCAGTCCTCCTTCCTACTATCCCAAGGTTGGAGCATTCTTCCTCCCATTAACAGCAATGCTGAAGCACTTACAATCGCACTAAAACCAGCACTGGAGCATTCACTCACCCCCCCCCCATTAACACCAATATTGGAACATTTATTCTCCCACTAACAAAAATGCTTGAGCATCTACCCTCCTGGTAACACCAACACTGTGGCACTCTTCCTGCGACTAACATTAATGCTGGGGCATTCTTCATTCCACTAACACCAATGCTGGGGAATTTACCTTGCTGCTAACACCAATGCTCGGGCAATTTTAATCCCACTACCACTAAAGCTTGGGCATATTTCCTGCCACTAAAGCCAATACCAGGGAATTCTTTCTGCCACTAAGCACCAATGCAAGAGAGCATTTTTTTCCTCCCAATGACCACAAATGTAATTGACATTCTTCCCACTGACCATTAATGTAAGGGGAAAATTCTTCCCACTAACCACCAATGTAATGGTACATTTCTGAATCAATGGAAATTGGCAATTTTCTGCTTCCATTTGCCCCTACTGATTGCCACTGTAATTGGATATTTTTCCTATTGACAAGCAATATGGCATTCATTCATCTCCATACTCTTAGTCCCTGCACTTTATACACTATGTTAAACTGTCTCCTGACCCATGAACTCTGTAAGCTTTGGTGTACAGTACACAGGCACTTGGGTACAGATCCCCTTCATGGGATAACGAAAGCAAAGACAAAGCATTCAATTAGGGTAAAGATATCGCTCCTATCACTCCACTGGGGCCTACTGGCAAAACTAGAGAAGCAGTGTTGGCAAATACAACCACCTGCTCACTCCATCAATGCAGGCCCCACACACACTGCTCTGGAAACAGCAGGTTAGCAAGCCCAGGTGTGATCTACCAGTCACCTGGCCGCAATAAACTGGTAGATCACAATCAAAGGGTTGCGGACCCCAGGTGTACATTACATTCCTCGCACCCCCATACTCTGTACTCTCTCCTGTATTGTATACATCCTTACTTTTGTAGGCTACATACTTCTGACTTCTGTACATTACATACTCTTGACCCTGCACTATTTTTTTATTTTTATTTTCTTATTTAAGGTACTTATATAGCGCCGTCAATTTACATATACATTGTACATTTACATCAGTCCCTACCCTCAAGGAGCTTACAATCTAAGGTACCTAACTCACATTTATATACAGTACTAGGGCCAATTTAGAAAGAAGCTAATTAACCTACCAGCATGTCTTTGGAGTGTGGGGGGAAACCGGAGTACCCAGAGGAAACCCACACAGGCACAGTGTCGTGGTTGGGATTCGAACCAGTGACCCTTTTTACTAGGCAAGAGTGCTACCCACTACACCACTGTGCCGCCAACTATACAGTATATGCCAGTAGGTGAGTAGTTCCTAACTACTTTAAAGCTAACAATTTCTCTGAGGTAGGCTCAGACAAAGTCTTAACTGTCTGTCTATATTCTGTGTACAGAAAAGTATATGTAATGGAAAAGTTTCCATTTTTAAAAATGATTGTGCAGAGGAATATAAGTGCCAGTTAGACTCTCATTTGTTACAAAGAAATTAAAGAGACCCAGTCACCAGATCAAGTTTTGTTTTTAGTTAACTGGTTTTAGTAACCACTTCCACACTGGGCCAATTCTGACACTTTTCACATATATGTAAAAATCTATATTTTTTTTGCTAGAAAATTACTTAAAACCCCCAAACATTATATAATTTTTATATATTTTTTAGGCAGATGTCCTAGAGAATAAAATGGTGGATGTTTTAATTTTTTATGTCACACGCAATGGAAAAAATACACTTTAGTTTTATGCACAAAACACAATATAATAAAAAATGTTTCATAAAATATAAAAAGTGATGTTACGCAGAGTAAATAGATACCTAACAAGTCACATCATGCTTTAAAATTATGCACGTTCGCGGAATGGCGCCAAACTACGGTACTTAAAAATCTCCATAGGCGATGCTTTATAGATCTTTACAGGTTACCAATTTAGAGTTACACAGGAGGTCTGGTGCTAGAATTATTGCTCTCACAATAATGTTAGCTGTGATATCTCACATGTGTAGTGTAAACACCATTTACATATGCGTGTGTGACCTACGTTTGTGTTCGCATTTGCATGCAATCACATGGGGTGGGGAGGGGAGGGGGTTTGGGGGCGCTTTAACATTTTTTTTCGATTATAATTTATTTTATTTTATTTAAAAATACACTGAATCTGTATCAATGGCATTTGAAAATGGGTGGGATATATTAGGCAGCAAGTGAACAATTTTTCCATGAAGTTGAAGTTCATGTGTTGAAAGTAGACAAATGGCCAAGCGTAAGGATATGAGCAACTTTGACAAGGGCTAAGTTTTAATGGCTAGAGGATTGGGTCAGAACATCTCCAAAACTGCAGCTCTTGTGTGATGTTCCTGGTCTACATTGGTCAAGGCCTACCAAAAGTGGTCCAAGGAAGGAAAACTGGTAAACCAGCAACAGAGACATGGGTGGTCAATGCTCATTGAGGCAGGTGGGTTGCAAAGGCTGGCTGTACAGTTCAATTCAATAAAAGTGCAACTGTAGATGAGATCTTTGAAAAAGATAATGCTGGTTCTGATAGAAAGGTGTCAGAATGTACAGTGCATTGTAGTTTGTTGGGTATGGGGCTGCGCAGCCGCAGACCAGTTGGGGTGCCCATACTTACTCATGCCCACAGCCAAAAGCACCTGTAATGGGCATGTGAGCATCAGAACTGGACCACAGAGCAATGGAAGAAGGTGGCCTGGTCTGATAAATTCAAGAATAGTTAGAAGGATACAACAAGTTTGATGTGTTGGTCTGGCTTCCAAATTCCCCAGATTTCAATTCAATTGAGCATCTGGGAGATGTGCTAAAAGAACAAGTCCAATCCATGTAGGCCCATCTCGCAAATAACAGGACTTAAAGAATCTGCTACTGATGGCTTGGTTTCAGATAAAACAACATACCTTGTAGTGGAGTCTGAGCCTTAACAGGTTATGGCGGGTGGTTATAATGTTATGACTGATCAGTATACATGTATATGCATTATAAAAATATTAAATATGTAATTTCAGTACCTGTTTTCACCTTTAACCATAGCTCTGTCACTTGAAGGGACTGTCCCACTTTTGGAACCCAATCCATCTATCCCCCTTTCCTCATCAGCTGTCCTTTTTTTGTCTGATGTAGAGAATGCTATAATAAAATGTAGCATTTAACCACCAGTGTGGTTCACTGCATGAGGCCTTTTATCCAGTGTTACATAGTTACATAGTAGGTGAGGTTGAAAAAAGACACAAGTCCATCAAGTCCGACCTATGTGTGTGATTATATGTCAGTATTACATTGTATATCCCCGTATGTTGCGGTCGTTCAGGTGCTTATCTAATAGTTTCTTGAAACTATCGATGCCCCTCGCTGAGACCACCACCTGTGGAGGGGAATTCCACATCCTTGCCGCTCTTACAGTAAAGAGCCCTCTACGTAGTTTAAGGTTAAACCTCTTTTCTTCTAATTTTAATGAGTGGCCACGAGTCTTGTTAAACTCCTTTCTGCGAAAAAGTTTTATCCCTATTGTGGGGTCACCAGTATGGTATTTGTATATCGAAATCATATCCCCTCTCAAGCGTCTCTTCTGCAGAGAGAATAAGTTCAGTGCTCGCAACCTTTCCTCATAACTAATATCCTCCAGACCCTTTATTAGCTTTGTTGCCCTTCTTTGTACTCACTCCATTTCCAGTACATCCTTCTTGAGGACTGGTGCCCAGAACTGGACAGCATACTCTAGGTGCGGCCAGACCAGAGTCTTGTATATTGGAAGAATTATCATTTTATCTCTGGAATTAATCCCCTTTTTAATGCATGCCAATATTCTGTTTGCTTTGTTAGCAGCAGCTTGGCATTGCATGCCATTGTGAGCCACTATAATAAAAAAGTAGAGCTGAATATAAGGACATGTGGGTCTAACCAATTATTTGTGTACTGATCCATTCTGGTCCTAGTAACAGAGGTCATGGTAGGACTGTGCCCTTAACTTTCATTCTTTGTTCTGAAAGGCGTCCCTCTTTTTCGTCTTTATTATATATTTATAGTGTTCACATATCTTGTTATGTGTTGGGATAATGGGCTCCATTCAGAAAAGGAACTCGCATGCGATGTTTAGGTGTCCGTACACATTTTGCCCAAATATCGCATGCGAGCCTGTAACTGACAATTTACTATACCGTTTTGTGGTATTTACTGCAAAACGATGAATGCTCTCTATAAATACCGCATGAAAAGACAATAAACTCCATTTAGAGAAGGAAATAAATAATAAAATGCATGCAGGTATTAAGTAGTGATCAAGGCATGCGGTAATGATGAAATGTGTACTGGTGGAGTGAGTGGAGCAGGTGGCCGCCGGCGTCCTTAACAACCAGTAAACAACATGGTTGTTAAGGAGAGGATGGCCGCCGCGTCCTTAACAAATGATGAGTCATTATCTGTCAGCAAGTAGGGTTCCCAACTGACAGCTGAATGTAAAAAAAAATAATTGCCAGCAATGAAAAAAAAAAAGAAAAAAAATGGCGTGGTGTACCCCCGAATCCATACCAGGCCCTTAGGGTCTGGTATGGATTTTGAGGGGAACCCCACACAACAATTTTTTTTTTAAATAACGTGGGGTCTTCCCCAAAATCTATAGCAGACCCTCATCTGAGCAAGGGAGGGGACAAGCAAGAGCCCCGCTGAACCATACCAGGCAACATGCCCCCAAAATGGGGGAGGGGCTTTGGGGCAGGGGGGCTCCCCATGTTGATGGGGACAAGGGCCCCTTCCCAACCACCCTGGCCAGGGGTTGTGGGGGTCTGCAGGCAGGGGCTTTTCAGAATCTGTCAGCCCCCTTTAACAAGGGGGTTCCAGATCCCAGCCCCCCTTGGGAATGGGTATGGGGTACATAATACTGTAATAATGATAGGGACTCATTCACCAAAAGAAAGTGTAGTGTAAAAACAGACAATGGGCAGTTTTTGACAACTCCTTTATTGAAAAAACAACAAAAAAATGTCCCCCAATGTAGATCCATCATCAATCATGATGCCCACTGACATCGCCGACCTTTTGACAAAGGCTCCCTCCGTCTACCAGCTTCACCATCTGACAGTTCTTAAATACCTAAGGGGCAATGCCTCCCAGTGATGTCACCAGGTGGCCAGTCCCGTTTGACGTCCTCAAATGGGGGAATGATTGTTTTGTGACGTCACATGGGAACGGGGCTGCCTGGTGACATCACCGGGTGACACTGCCCCCTAGTTATTTAAGAACTGTCAGACAGCAGAGCTGGCAGATGGCAGATGGCGGGAGCCTTCGCCGGGACCGGAGCTTTTTTTTTTCTCCGGTCAGTGGTGGGGGCGGGCATCGTGATTGATGATGGACCTACACCGGAGGACTTTTTTTTTTGCATGTTTTCAATAAAGGACTTTTTTACACTAGCTACACTAACTTCCAGATTTCGGTAAGTCCCCTGCCTGCAGACCCCCAAAAGCACCAGCCAGGGTTGTGGGGAAGGGGCCCTTGCCCCATCAACATGGGGACAAGGTGCTTGGGGCCCCCCCTGCTCCAAAGCACCCTCCCCCATGTTGAGGGCATGTGGCCTGGTATGGTTGGGGGGGTGCTTGCTCGTCTGCACCCTTTCATGACCTGCTGGGCTGCATGCTTGGATAAGGGCCTGGTATCGATTTTTGGGAGACCCCACACCATTTTTTTTATTTTGGCGTGGGTGTTTCTCTCAAAATCCATGGGGGGTGCCCACGTCTTTTTTTTTCTTTTTTTTTAACATTCAGCTGTCAGCTCCCCTGCTGACAGCTGATGACTCATCGGCTATTAAGGACACGGCGGCTGCCCGCTTCTTAACAATGCAGTATTTACTACTGTAAATAAATACGCTGACTACCTCCTGGGGGTTGAATTGCAGCATGTTTTTACTACTAAAATAGCACATGACTACATCAAATAACTCATGCGGCATGGGCCCTGCATGTAGCTTAGGGGCTGGCGCATGTATTGGGGGGGCGAAACTGCACCCTATATGGACGGGCCGCCACTGCTTTCTTTTGAGCTTCTAAACTGTGTTACAATCTGTGATAATGTGAGCTGTCTCTGTTGATCTCTGTAATGTTAAAGGAAATCTAAAGCATACACTTATTTTATAATATCAGCATTGCAATAGAAATACAAACAATAATGTAGCCCTCTTTGGGAGGGGTGTTATATTAAATACCCCCCCTCCAACACGATATTGTGCTAAACCTGTAGGTAAATAGGAGAGCAAGAACTTTTGCTAAATGGAAGAGTGGGATTGATAATAAAGCTGACCATGCCTTCACCCAGGACAGGGCGTCTGTGAGCAGAGGGAATTCTCTTTCTGGGAAATAATTCAGTAATCTAATCAACGCAATTGGAAGCAGATGAACTACTGCAATCAGCATATAACATCAATCATAAGTAAATATATATATATATATATATATATATATATATGTAGACTAGCATAGAAATAATGCAAGCTTTATATAATAAAAGATTAATAATAGTACATACATTCAAGGTAGAAATAGGTATTATCAGCAAAGAGCCCAACAAGAGTCCTGGTGGAATTGTGCACGTATACTGTGGTATATAGATTTATTAATAAAATATCTCCAGATGAATGTTGCAGCAAAGTTCATTTGCAGGGGTCCCTTAGGATGATCGCGTGGCGGTGTCCATCTTGGTTTCAGAGACCTGAAAACAAGATCAGTGATGATGGAGAGAAACTCCAACTGTTGGCCAACCAATCTGGAATGCAGGTTCTCACCTGCAGAAACTGTGGTGTGGCACTAGAACTCAAAGTCAGCCTATCTACTCTGCGTCCTAGTCCCTAGTAGCTTCTAATCTATATTGCCTGTTGAAAACTTCTAATTTTCTAAAGACTAAATATCCCATGGTACCTTGCTGCCTGCAAGCAGTGATTCCTGTACTGGCCTCACCTCCTGCAACTCCTCCTCTCAGCACCTCTATAATTCAAAAGGCAGGCTCTGGGAAATGTGTGACACAACAGTGCCTACTCACTCACAGGGCATAGCAAATAATTATCACAGAATTCAAGGACATAAATGTGGGGGATCTTGAAAAAGTAACTTTACAAACTTCAAGATAATTCAGATTGTTAGGTGTAGGCTATATGTAAATGAATATATGATTTTAAATAGGCATGCCTTAGGACTGCATGCACATGGGTGGTTTGGCCACTGTGTGTCAACTTCCTTGTCATAGATTGTGACAAGTTGCAGGGCTGGAAGTTGTATCTGTGCCTCCCAGGTGGCCAAATATGGGATTTGACTCATGGGGGGGCCAAATCGCACGTATACATGAGGCCTAATAGTAACAGCCGATTTCAGGTGCATTTAAGTACTGTATACTATTACTGAAAAACAAAATAAAAACTTTTATAATGAGAAATATTTTTTCTCAAACTAGCCATACTCTTCTGTACTGATTTAGAATAAGCTACCATTGTTAAACCATTCTTACTTAACCATGCCTCAACAAGTAGGCTAGACGCACTTTTTGTGGCAGTATGTGCACCTAGCTTTGGTGGTCCTAGGTACTCCAGTCCTATGCTGTCTGTTTATATGAAACACAGATATGTCACTGTCTAATATCAAATGATAATATACAAAATATATGGTTATCTAAATATATTTAAAAAGTTTACAGAGATGCTAGAAGTTCTACCGTTGGTTTTGGCTTTCAGAATGGAAATCAATTTATTCAAGGTTTCTTCTTACAGGATTTATACTAGCAAACAACTCTAGCAACAAATGTTTCTATTCTGTGCCGCTAATAAATAAACAAGGATTCATTCATTCAGGAAGGATCCCTTCAAGAACAGCTGACAAAGAATCCTATGCTGCCACCTAATGGGGATTACTATGTACTTTAGCTAAAAGAATAAAGGATATATTGTGATAGTGAGTTGAAAACAATATTGACATTGCCAAAAAATTACAAACTATGGGTTCTGATCTTTACAACCTTGAAGTATAACTAAAGGCAAAACTTTTTCTGCTTTTTTGGATAAAACGGAGGGGGATTAGAACAGGTTTCAGGTTTTTCCAGGTTTTACAGTGGGGGCTAAGCAATGCTCAGGTATGCAAAACTGTACCCAAATTATTTTTTTGTATAGTGAGATGGATAAAACTTTCTTTTGGTGGTATTTATTCACCACTGTTTTTTTTTTTTGTTTTTTTACTATATAAAGGAAAAAAGACCAAACATTTTGAAAACAATTGTTTCCCTGTTGTTGGCTTACACTTGTCTAGTGAAACTGGGGCTGCTTTGGTGGTGAATAGAGATGAGCTCAGTCATGTTCTCTGCTGGTAAACTGTCAAATCCAACAGCCAATCATAGGTGGCAGAGCTATTCCCTGCCTGAAAGCCATACATATGGAAGGGGTGTGCTGTGGATGGGGAATGCTTCAGCTGCCTATGATTTGCTGTCACCTTTGACATCCTTTCAGTGGGATAGCTCGGGCAGGTTTTGACTTGTGCCCAACATGCCTGAGCTAATCTTTAGTAGTGATCAGAAACACTGTTGCTGGCTTACATTGGTTTGGCAACACTGAGACTGCTGTGGAGGCAATCAGGCACATTTTTGCTTGTGGTGACACTGACACAAGTGTGGCAGTGATCAGGAACACTATTGCTAGTTGTACTGGTCTGGTGACACTGGGTATCCAATGAAGAAAAAAACATCCAAGAGGTGCTGGGCCTATGATGTGAGTTTTTTATTTACATTCATCGGTTGTTAAAGACGCAGCGGCTTCCCGACCCCTCTTTAGCATCCAGCTTTTTACAGTTTGTTTACAGTGTGCTTAAAGAGAAAAAAAAATCGTAAAACACAAAATGCATTAAAACTGCATGCAAAAACGATAAAAAATGAGGGTTTAACAAGTTGCCAACCGCCGCACGCCGATGTACGTCGGCACAATGGCACGGGCAGGCATAAGGGCTTACCAGTACGTCCCTGCCTGCCTGCGGGCAGGGGGTCCGATCGGACCCCCCCGGTGCCTGCGCCGGTCGGATTAGCGTCAGGAGCGATCCGAGCTGAGGGGGAGGCCACTGATTCACGACCACCCCCTCGCGATTGCTCCTGGCAAATGACAAGCTTCCTCGGCTTCTGTAATGTAAACAGAAGAGGAGGAAGTGATGTCATCGCTCCTCGTGAAGCCTTTTCGTTCCGGCTTCCGAGGAGAGAAGACATCAAGTAAGTTTGCACCAACACTACACTTCCAGTAGGACATGCAGGCACACTTTTCACCCCCCAATCACCCACCGATCACCCCCCAATCACCCCCCTGTACCCCCCTGTCACAGTGACACCAATAGCAGTCTTTTTTTCTTTTTTTTTGATTATTGCATTAGTGTCATTTGTGACAGTTATAAGTGGTAGGGCAGTTAGTGGTAGGCCCCTTTAGGTCCAGGGAACCCCCCTAACCCCCCCTAATAAAGTTTTAACCCCTTGATCACTCCCCGTCGCCAGTGTCACTAAGCGATAGTTTATCTGATCTCTGAATTAGTGTCACAGGTGATGCTAGTTAGGCAGGTAAGTATTTAGGTTTTCTGTCAGGTGTTTATAGCGTCAGGTACCCCCATATACTAACTAATAAAGGTTTTAACCCCCTGATTGCCCCCTAGTTAACCCTTTCACCAGTGATCACCGTATAACTGTTACGGGTGACGCTGCTTAGTTAGTTAGTTTTTCATAGTGTCAGGGCACCCGCCGTTTATTACCTAATAAAGGTTTAACCCCCTAATCGCCCGGCGGGTGATATAAGTTAGGTTTTAGGATCAGATAGGGTCTGCTTCGCCCCAGGCAGCATCAGATTAGTGCCAGTACTGCTAACACCCACGCACGCAGCATACACCTCCCTTAGTGATATAGTATCTGAACGGATCAATATCTGATCCGATCAGATCTATACTAGCGTCCCCAGCAGTTTAGGGCTCCCAAAAATGGAGTGTTAGCGGGATCAGCCCTGATACCTGCTAGCACCTGCGTTTTGCCCCTCCGCCCAGCCCAGTCCAGCCCACCCAAGTGCAGTATCGATCGATCACTGTCACTTACAAAACACTAAACACATAACTGCAGCGTTCGCAGAGTCAGGCCTGATCCCTGCGATCGCTAACAGTTTTTTGGTAGCATTTTGATACAGTCGCTAACAGTCTTTTTTACCTGTGAGTCTCACTACTGTACCACTAAATTTAGAGCTCAAAATGGCAAATCGAAGGTACAGTAGTGAAGAGGCCTACACGTTTCTGAGCATGACAGATAGTGAAGAGGAAGTCACTCATCTGTCAGATTCAGGCTCAGAATACGAACCTGTAGACGGCAGCGGCTCCATGACAGATAGCTCTGACGATGGAGTTGTGGTCCCTGCTAAGGTCAGGCGTACCAGACCCCAATCTTCTTCTTCTGCTGTTGAGGTGCAAGAACCGCAGGGCTCTTGTATGGAGCAGAGAAGTACTAGCGCCGCTATTCCTTCTGGTGAACTGGCAAGCACCAGCGGCCTAGTACACCCTAGTCGTACATCCAGCACTGCAGTAACACTTGGTGATGTGGCAAGTCCCAAAAGTGCAGTTCAAGCTGGCGAGGTGGCAAGCACATGTAGTGTCCCGCTGCCACCAAGAAGATGAACACAGGCCCGTTGTGCCCATAGTGCCCTTCCTGCTGCATTCGCCAATCCTAATTGGGAACCCACCACTTCTGCAGCAGCCATACTTCCCCCATTCACTGGTCAACCCGGCATCCAGGTGGAAACAGTTGATTTTACGTCACTTAAATTTTATTTGCTGTTTTTCACTGAAGATCTGTATAGATCTATTGTGGACCAAAGCAATTTGTACTCTGGTCAACACATTGCCACTATTCCCCCGTCCTCCCTTGCCAGAGATTGGAAACCAATTACGGTTTCCAAATTTAAGATCTTTCTGGGCCTATCCCTCCTCATGGGCATAACCAAAAAGAGTGAGTTGCGGTCATATTGGTCCACTGACCCAATTCACCATGTGCCCGTGTTCTCTGCTTCCATGGCCAGGGCACAATGTAAGCAGATTTTGCGGTTCATGCACTTCAACAACAATAAACTCTGTCATCCTCGTAGAGACCCTGGATACGATCGGCTCCACAAAATTCAGCCCCTCGTAAACCACTTCAACCAACGTTTTGCAGACCTGTTTACTCCCCATCAAGTTGTCTGCGTTGATGAGTCCCTGATTAAGTTTTCTGGCCTCTTGTCATTCAAACAGTACCTTCCCAGCAAGCGTGCCAGATACAGGGTCAAGATGTATAAGCTCTGTGACAGGGCCACAGGCTATACATGTAGTTTTATGGTTTACGAGGGAAGAGATAGTTACGTAGAGCCGACAAACTGCCCTGACTACAAAGGAAGCGCTGGCAAGATTGTGTGTGACTTGGTGTCACCCTTATTCGGAAAGGGGTACCACTTGTACGTGGACAATTATTACACGAGCGTGCCACTTTTTAGTCACTTTTTTGATCATCAGATTGGAGCATGTGGCACCGTGCGATCTAATCGCCGGGGCTTTGCCCAGCGGCTTGCAGATTCCCATCTTAGGCTGGGGGAGAGAGCCTGCTTGAAGTGTAATAACTTGCTCGCTATGAAGTGGAGGGATAATAAGAATGTTTTCGTTCTTACCTCTCTTCATGCAGACACGACTGTCCAAATTACTACGGCGACTGGTGTTGTGGAGAAACCACTCTGTGTTCACCAATATAACCAATATATGGGAGGGGTGGAGCTCAACGACCAGTTGTTGGCGCCGTACCTAGTTGCCCGTAAGGCCAGACGCTGGTATAAAAAAGTGTCTGTATACTTATTTCAATTGGCTTTGCTGAACGCTCATGTGCTATACAGAGCTTCAGGACGGACTGGATCCTCCCTAAATTCCAGGAAGAGATCGTCAGAGCCCTTCTGTTTCCAGACGGTGCTCCACCTCACCTTCCCCAACCAAATGCAGTAAGCCGGCTGCATTTGAGGCATTTTCCTTATGTCCTCCTGAGTACCCCTACCCAATGAGCCCCCCAAAGAAAATGTTGTGTCTGTAGAAAGCACGGATATAGGCGTGACACTCGCTATTTTTGACACCCGCTGTTTTGAGCGCTACCATACACTAGTTGAGTTTTAGCGTAGGGTACAGCATTGCACAGACTAGGCACACATTAACAGGGTCTCCCAAGATGCCATTGCATTTTGAGAGACCCGAACCTTACAGTTACATTTACAAAAGTTACAGTTATAAAAAAAATGTAAAAAATAAACACACAATAAAAAATATAAAATAAAAAAAACAAAAATAGTTGTCATTTTGTTGTTCTCTCTCTCTATTCTCTCTCTATTGTTCTGCTCTTTTTTACTGTATTCTATTCTGCAATGTTTTATTGTTATTATGTTTTATCATGTTTGCTTTTCAGGTATGTAATTTTTTTATACTTTACTGTTTACTGTGTTTTATTGTTAACCATTTTTTTGTTTTCAGGTACGCCATTCAGCTGCAGCGCGGATTTATTTATCTTGACAGCAACAGCGTTTGCTCCCACGATACATAAAGCCATGACTCCAGCGCAGTCGGAGGTGATTTCACCACCACAGTTAAAAAAAGAGCATATATGCCGGAGCATGGGGGCAGCAGGGGCGGAGCAGCGATTTGCCCCTTTCTTTTACGGGTGGATGCCCCCATGCTTCGGCATATATATATTTTAGGCATAGGTTGCGTTAAAAAATGTTTTATTTTTTACTATGTTTTTTTTTTGTATTTGCTTTGCAGGTATGGTATGTCTTACTGTTATACTGTAATGTTACTTTGTTTTATTGTTAACCATCATTTGCTTAGCAGGTACGCCATTCAGTTGCAGCGCGGATTTATTTATCTTGACAACAACAGCGTTTGCTCCCACGATACATGAAGCAGTGACTCCAGCACTGTAGGGGGGGATTTCACCACCACAGTTAAAAAAAAGAACATATATGCCGAAGCATGGGGGCAGAAGGGGTGGAGGAGTGATTTGCTCCTAACTTTTGGGGCGGATGCCCCCATGCTTCGGCATATATAAATGGTGCACGTATGCCCATCATTAGAAGTGGGTGGATGAAGGGAGGTATTCTAATGGAGGGCATACCCACCAATCAATCTTTTTTTCGTTCAGCCTGCAGGCTGCATGAAAAAAAAGATTACAATAAATGCCCAACAAGGACCAGCAACGTACTGGTATGTTGCTGGACTTTGAGTGGTCATACCAGAATAATGCCTGCAGGTTTAGGTATCATCCTTTTCAGTCAGCGGTCGACTTTCATGTAAAAGCAATCCTAGCAGCTAATTAGCCTCTAGACTGCTTTTACAAGCAGTGGGAGGGAATGTCCCCCCCCCTCCCATCGTCTTCCATGGTTTTCTCTGGCTCTCCTGTCCCAACAGGGAACCCGAGAATGCAGCCGGTGATTCGGCCAGCTGACCATAGAGTTGATCAGAGACCAGAATGGCTCCAATTATCTCTATGGCCTGGAAACTGGAAGCTACGAGCATTTCATGACTTAGATTTCGCCGTATGTAAACAGCGCCATTGGGAAATTGGGAAAGCATTTTATCACACCGATCTTGGTGTGCTCAGATGCTTTGAGGGCAGAGGAGAGATCTAGGGTCTAATATACCCCAATTTTTTCAAAAAAGAGTACCTGTCACTACCTATTGCTTTCATAGGGGATATTTACATTCCCTGAGATAACAATTAAAAAAAACAAAATGAAAGGAACAGTTTAAAAATAAGATAAAAAAGCAAAAAAAATAAAGAAAAAAAAAAAAAAAAGGCACCCCTGACCCCCCCTGCTCTCGCGCAAAGGCAAACGCAAGCGTCGGTCTGGCGTCAAATGTAAACAGCAATTGCACCATGCATGTGAGGTATCACCGCGAAGGTCAGATCGAGGGCAGTAATTTTAGCAGTAGATCTCCTCTGTAAATCTAAAGTGGTAACCTGTAAAGGCTTTTAAAAATGTATGTCGTTTGTCGCCACTGCACGTTTGTGCGCAATTTTAATTGCATGCCGTGTTTGGTATCCATGTACTCGGCCTAAGATCATCTTTTTTATTTCATCAAACATTTGGGCAATATAGTGTGTTTTAGTGCATTAAAATTAAAAAAAGTGTGTTTTTTCCCCAAAAAATGCCTTTGAAAAATCGCTGTGCAAATACTGTGTGAAATAAAAATGAAACACGCACCATTTTAATCTGTAGGGCTTTTGCTTTAAAAAAATATATTGTTTGGGGGTTCAAAGTAATTTTCTTGCAAAAAAAAAATATTTTTTCATGTAAACAAAAAGTGTCAGAAAGGGCTTTGTCTTCAAGTGGTTAGAAGAGTGGGTGATGTGTGACATAAGCTTCTAAATGTTGTGCATAAAATGCCAGGACAGTTCAAACCCCCCCCCCCCAAATGACCCCATTTTGGAAAGTAGACACCCCAAGCTATTTGCTGAGAGGCATGTCGAGTCCATGGAATATTTTATATTGTGATACAAGTTGCGGGAAAAAGACAAATGTTTGGGGTTTTTTTTGCACAAAGTTGTCACTAAATGATATATTGCTTAAACATGCCATGGGCATATGTGAAATTACACCCCAAAATACGTTCTGTTGCTTCTCCTGAGTACAGGACAACCACATGTGTGAGACTTTTTGGGAGCCTAGCCGTGTACGGGACCTCGAAAACCAAGCACCACCATAAGGGTTTCTAAGGGTGTAAATTTTTGATTTCACTCCTCACTGCCTATCACAGTTTCGGAGGCCATGGAATGCCCAGATGGCACAACCCCCCCCCCCCCCAAATGACTCCATTTTGGAAAATAGACACCCCAAGCTATTTGCTGAGAGGTATGGTGAGTATTTTTGTCAGAAAGTTTTGAAAATTGAAAAAAGAAAAAAAAAATACATTTTTATTTTCTTTCTTCATTTTCAAAAACAAATGAGAGCTGCAAAAGACTCACCATGCCTCTCAGCAAATAGCTTGGGGTGTCTACTTTCCAAAATGGGGTCATTTCGGGAGGGTTTGTGCCATCTTGGCATTTTATGGCCTTCGAAACTGATAGGTAGTGAGGAGTGAAATCAAAAATTTACGCCCTTAGAAAACCCTAAGGCGGTGATTGGTTTTCGGGGTCCCGTACGCAGCTAGGCTCCCAAAAAAGTCCCACACATGTGGTATCCCCATACTCAGTAGTAGCAACAGAATGTATTTTGGGGTGTAATTCCACATATGCCCATGGCATGTTTGAGCAATATATCATTTAGTGACAACTTTGTGCAAAAAAAAAAAGTTTGTCATTTTCCCTCAACTTGGCAAAATATAAAATATTCCATGGACTCAACATGCCTCTAAGCAAATAGCTTGGGGTGTGTACTTTCCAAAATGGGGTCATTTGGGAGGGTTTTGTGCCATCTTGGCATTTTATGGCCTTCAAAACTGTGATAGGTAGCGAGGAGTGAAATCAAAAATGTACGACCTTAGAAATCCTTAAGGCAGTGCTTGGTTTTCGGGGCCCTGTATACGGCTAGACTCCCAAAAAGTCCCACACATGTGGTATCCCCGAACTCAGGAGAAGCAGCAGAATGTATTTTGGGGTGCAATTCCACATATGCCCATGGCATGTTTGAGCAATATATCATTTAGTGACAACTTTGCGCAAAAAAAAAATAAGTTTGTCATTTTCCCGCAACTTGTGACAAAATATAAAATATTCCATGGACTCAACATGCCTCTCAGCAAATAGCTTTGGGTGTCTACTTTCCAAAATGGGGTAATTTGGGGGGGTTTTGTGCCATCTTGGCATTTTATGGCCTTCTAAACTGTGATAGGTAGTGAGGAGTGAAATCAAAAATTTACGCCCTTAGAAATCCTGAAGGCAGCGATTGGTTTTCGGGGGCCCCGTACGCAGCGAGGCTCCCAAAAAGTCCCACACATGTGGTATCCCCGTACTCAGGAGAAGCAGCAAAATGTATTTTGGGGTGCAATTCCGCACATAACCATGGCATGTGTGAGCAATATATCATTTCGTGACAACTTTTTGTAAAATATTTTTTTTTTGTCATTATTCAATCACTTGGGACAAAAAAATAAAATATTCAATGGGCTCAACATGCCTCTCAGCAATTTCCTTGGGGTGTCTTCTTTCCAAAATGGGGTCATTTGGGGAGGGTTTGTACTGCCCTGCCATTTTAGCACCTCAAGAAATGAGATAGGCAGTCATAAACTAAAAGCTGTGTAAATTCCAGAAAATGTACCCTAGTTTGTAGACGCTATAACTTTTGCGCAAACCAGTAAATATATATACTTATTGATTTTTTTTTACCAAAGACATGTGGCTGAATACATTTTGCCCTAAATGTATGACTAAAATTGAGTTTATTGTATTTTTTTTTAACAAAAAGTAGAAAATATAGTTTTTTTTCAAAATTTTCGATCTTTTTCCCTTTATAGCGCAAAAATAAAAACTGCAGAGGTGATCAAATACCATCAAAAGAAAGCTCTATTTGTGGGAAAAAAAGGGCGCAAATTTCGTTTGGGTACAACATTGCATGACCGCGCAATTAGCAGTTAAAGTGACGTAGTGCCAAATTGTAAAAAGTGCTCTGGTCAGGAAGGGGATAAAACCTTCCGGGGCTGAAGTGGTTAAAAATGCAAAACGCACTGCAAAATGTGCCTGAAAAATGCAACAAGCGCAGCCGCATAGATGTGAACCTAGACTTAGTTGTGTAGCACTATCCTCAGATGAGCCGCTGAATTGTTTTGTGATTTCTCTGCACATCTGACAGTAACACACCCCACTCACCAAGCATTTACCAGCCCATCTTGAGGCATTTTAAATAATTTATTAGGCTAAGCATAGCATAAAAGAGAAGATTAGTAAATGTACTTATACGATAACGTTACTCTGAGAGATATTTTAATCTTGCTGAGACAGTCCCTCCTTACAAGCGATGGGAGTGCTCCCTCTGGTATAGTCTGATCAAACACCCTCCCAGGGAGAAGGTTCCTATTCTCTAAGGCAAGGTCTTGCCGAATGAACAGTTTCTTTGCTTCTCTCAGGTCCCATTCAAAATGTGGTCAGCTATGGCAGGCTTCCATTCAGTCAGTAGCTCAGTTCTTTTTTCCAACACTACTGCTAACCTTTTTGACTGCCCCCCTCTTTCCTCTCAGCAGCCTCCAGAAACACTCTCCTTACTTTGTATCAGCCAATCCTCATCCTCTGGAATTAATCCTAACCCAGCCAAGTTGGCTGTCCCCTGCACTAGAGACCTTTCAAAAATGAGCATTGCAATAATGAATATTCAGTTTAACCCAGTAGTTTAGGGTTCCCACAAAATGCAGCGTTAGCGGGATCAGCCCAGATACCTGCTAGCACCTGTGTTTAGCCCCTCCGCCCAGCCCACCCAAGTGCAGTATCAATCTATCACTGTCACTTACAAAACACATAACTGCAGCATTCGCAGAGTCAGGTCTGATCCCTGCAAACACTAACAGTTTTTTTAGTAGTGTTTGAAGCAGTCGCTGACAATCAGGTGCTCTTTTTTCTTGTGAGTTTCACTAGTTGTACCAGTAAATTTAGAGGCCACAATGTCCAATCGAAATTAGTGAAGAGGCCTACACGTTTCTGAGCATGGCAGATGAGAGTGAAGAGGAAGTCACCCATTTGTCAGATTCAGGCTCAGAATATGAACCAGTAGACAGCAGCGGCACCCTTACAGATAGCTCTGACGACGGAGTAGTGGTCCATGCCAAGGTCAGACGTACCCGACCCCGTTCTTTTGCTTTTGTTGAGGTGCAAGAACTGCAGAGCTCTCGTATGAAGCAGAGCACCAGTACTATTGCCGCTCATCCTTCTAGTGAACTGGCAAGCACCAGTGGCCTAGTACATCCTGGTCGTACATCCAGCACTGCAGTAACACTTGGTGACGTGGCGAGTCCCATAAGTGCAGTTCAAGCTGGTGAGGTGGCTAGAACAAGTAGTGTCCCGCAGCCACCAAGAAGACGAACACAATCCCGTCAAGCCCATAGTGCCTTCCCACTGCATTTACTAATCCGAATTGGGAGCCCACCACTACTGCAGCGTCCGTACTTCCCCCATTCACTGGCCAACCCAGAATTCAGGTGGAAACAGTTGATTTTACGTCACTTGAATTTTATTCACTGTTTTTCACTGAAGATCTCTATAGACCAAAGCAATTTGTATGCTGGTCAATTCAACGCCAGTTGGCCCTTGCCAGAGATTGGAAACCTATTACGGTTTCCGAATGTAAGACCTTCCTGGGCTTATCCCTCCTCATGGGCATAACTAAAAAAAAAAAGTGAGTGGTGGTCATATTGGTCCACTGACCCAATTCATCATATGCCCGTGTTCTCTGCTTGCATGACCAGGACACGATACGAGCAGATCTTGCAATTTATACACTTCAATGACAATGAACTCTGTCGTCCTCGGGGTGACCCTGGTTTTGATCAGCTCTACAAAATTCAGTCCCTCGTAAACCACTTCAACCAGCAGTTTGTAGCCTTGTTTACTCCCAATCAAGTTGTCTGCATTGATGAGTCCCTGATTACATTTTCTGGCTGCTTGTCTATCAAACAGTATCTTCCCAGCAAGCGTGCCAGATATGGGGTCAAGATGTATAAGCTCTGTGACAGGGCAACAGGCTGTACATATAGGTTTATGAGGGAAGAGATGGAGCCAGAGAACTACCCAGACTACATAGGGAGTGCTGGTAAGATTGTGTGGGACATGGTGTCACCCTTATTCGGTACCACTTGTACGTGGACAATTATTACACAAGTGTGCCACTTTTTAGTCACCCTTTTGATTGTGGAATTGGCGCATGTGGAACCATGCAATCTAATCACCAGGGCTTCCCCCAATGGCTTGTAGAGTCCCAACTTAGACGGGGAGAGAGAGCCTGCTTGAAATGTAATAATTTGCTCACAGTGAAGAGGAGGGATAATCGCAATGTTTTCGTTCTGTCCTCCCTTCACACAGATGTGACAGTCGAAATTCCAACGGTGACTGGTGTTGTGGAGAAACCCCTCTGTGTCCACGAATACACCCTTAACATTGGAGGGGTGGACCTCAACGACCAGATGTAGGCGTCGTACTTAATTGCCCGTAAGGCCAGACGCTGGTATAAAAAAGTGTCTGTATTTTTATTACAATTGGCTCTGCTGAACGATTATGTGCTATACAAAGCGTCAGCATGAACTGGATCCTTCCTAAAATTCCAGGAAGAGATCATCACAGCCCTTCTGTTTCCAGACGGCGCTGTGGCCCAGCTTCCCAACACAAATGCAGTGAGCCGGCTGCATGAGAGGCATTTTCTGTATGTCCTCCCTGGTACCCCTGCCCAAAGAACACCCCAAAGAAGATGTTGTGTCTGCAGAAAATGCGGATTTAGGCGTGACACCCACTTTTATTGTCCCTCCTGTCCTGACCAACCTGGTCTCTGCATCAGTGACTGTTTCAAACGCTACCACACACTAGTGGAGTATTAGCGTAGGGTACAGCACTACACAGTCCTAGGGCACACAGGGTCTCGAAAGATGAGGCGGCCATCACATTTTGAGAGACCTTAATCTGGAACGTTTACAGTAATGCTGCGTACACACGATCAGATTTTCTGACAACAAATGTTGGATGTGAGCTTGTTGTCGGAAAGACCGACCGTGTGTATGCTCCATAGAACATTTGTTGTCGGAATTTCTGCCAACAAATGTTTGAGAGCAGGTTCTCAAATTCAAATACTCAAAATCAAGCAGAAGAGCCGCACTGGCTATTGAACTTCATTTTTCTCGGCTCGTCTTACGTGTTGTACGTCACCGAGTTCTTGACGTTCGGAATTTCCAACAACATTTGTCCAACTGTATGCAAGGCAAGATTGTGTATGCAAGACAAGTTTGAGCCAACATCCGTCGGAAATAAATCCACGGTTTGGTTGCGAAAATTCCGATCATCTGTACGTGGCATTACATAACAGTTTATATAAAAGTGCAAAGAAAAAAAAAACATATAAAAATAATAATAAATGAATAAAAAATAAAAAAGCTAAAAAGAGTTGTTGTTTTATTTTTCTTCTCTCTCTATTGTTCTCTCTCTATTGTCGCTCTATTGTTCGCTCTCTATTGTTCTATATCCATTGTCCTCTCTCTATTGTTACTCTATTTTTGAACTGTAGTGTTTTATTTTTACTGTGTTTTATTGTATTTGCTTTGCAGGTATGGTATGTCTTATTGTTATACTGTAATGTTACTTTGTTTTATTGTTAACCATCATTTGCTTCGCCATTCAGCTGCAGCACGGGTTTATTTATTCTGACAGCAAGATCGTTTGTTCCCACGATACGTAAAGCCGTGACTCCAGCACTGTAGGAGGTGATTTCACCACCACAGTTAAAAGAACATATATGCCAAAACAGGGGGGCAGGGGTAGGGGGGCGATTTGCTCCTAACATTAGGAGTGGATTGCCCCAATGCTTTGGCATATATTTTTTAGCCACAGATTTAGTGCCACATCCGGTATTAAAGCTAAGAAACAAAAAAACCCTAGTGGTGGACTTTTAAGGCACATAAGAAGTAAAATAGTATTTTAATACAAATATAATTTATTGAATGTATACTGTAAAAACATATTAGTCATGTAACACATAATATCCGGAATGCATATAAAACATTTGAGCATCAATGTACATACAATAGTGTAAAATACTCTTGCACCCGACGCGTTTCAGGGTGTGCATATCTCCTTCCTCAGGGGTGGGTGTAAGCAAGATAAATTTCTATTTTAGAAAAATATATTGAAGAGACAGGATAACCATCTATTATGTTACACATATATACAATAATCCATAAAAAGTTTTCGTATTTTACACTTACATGTTTGTAATGAATTGCTGAATCAGCATTCTGTATAATTCTAATTAAAAACAATAGAGAGGTAGGTCTGCCAGATAGATTCTCGACTCCAAAAATAGAAGGCTCTTAATGTAACTATTTTGAAGGACTCTTTATATCCATGCCTGATCAAAAACGAGAATATTCAAAAAAATGTATAGTGGTGATGGAAGAGAGAAAAGACTCTCTTGCCCCCCCCCCCCCCAAGGAAAAAAAGAGAGAGGGCACAACAACAGGGTATATTCTGAGGATTCACTGGGGCCAAATGGCAAGTCCTGCAAGGGAATAAAGATATAAGAGAATACTGTGTTTTTTTCTTTTTATTATAAGTAAAACGAGTTAATTTTAAAGGGCTGGTAGATAAATGATAGTCTTATATAGAGGCATTGGATAGTACCTGAAAATAGCTGTTGAGGAACCAATGAATGGTGATTGTAATATATAGGAAGCTGATCGTAGCTAAAAGATATAACAATGACATATTGATAAATCAATCGTTTTTAATGTTACACAAGAGTATTACATAATATTGTATTTGTTTTTGTTTTATTTGTAACATTAGAGTAAAAAAAATTTAATTGTTGAACTGTTTATATGTAATAGTAAGAAAAATAGTAATGGAAATTAATATAATGTGATGGTATTAATATTGAATAGACCTATATTATCTCACTCCCATATTTGAGCAGCAGTCTTATATTGGGTAAATTACTTTGTTTTATTTGAAAGAAAAAAAGAATACTAGATACCTTTAGGAATGAAAGTTATCAGGTATAAAATGTACCATTGTAGGAGGTAATGTGAGGTGTAGGAGGCTATAGCCCAATAATAGAATAAAATAAATAGAATAGTGCCATACAGCAGTTTCTTACCTTCACACTTAAGAATTACTGAAGTTCTGACAGCTCAGATCAGCATCCAGCAGCATAATGCAGTGGATGTCAAACATACTTCTAGAGTACTAATATATAGCCCTCCCTCTCCAATCAGCTGTCACCACTGATTACAACAGCTGACAGTGTTGGAGAGAGGAGGCAGGGATCAGCCGTGGATGGCCCCCCCGAGTCGAGTGTGTGCACGATGGAACGAGGCCACGCCCACTTCACCCGCCGACACAGCAAGCTTCCCCAGTGGACTGCGCATGTCCACTGGGGTTGCAAGATGGAGGTCAGTCATAGGTGTATGAAATAACTGTACCCTCACATAATGCCGCCACAGGTTGCATGGCCTGGGAGGCTTAGTGTGCCGGTGTCTTGTCGAATACAGTCCCCTATCATATACTGTGCGCCCTGTACTGCGCAGGCGCAGTACGGAGGACAAACGAGATGCCGAAAGTCTCCGAAGTTCAACAGCTGATCATCAGCTATACACGGCGCCTGTGCTTTTATTCTCACCCTATGTCCAGGTTCATTCCCTACTATCCAAGTGGACATAGAGTTAGAATAAATAGTTGCCGAGCGCAGCGAGGCTGTGCCGGAAGCGTGGCGAGCGAAGCGAGCCCGCGAGGGACCCTCTTACACAGCCATCGCTAAGAAGTGCCCAAGCGCCGTGTACAGCTGATGGTCAGCTGATCAACTTCGGACATTTTCGGCATCTCCTTCTCCCCCGTACTGTGCAAGCGCTGCACCTGCGCAGTACGGGGCGGACACTATCCGATAGGAGGACACTTTAAGTCAGAACACCGGGCGAACCTCAGACCAGGGGAGGGGCCAGGAGGGAGGAAGTGGCACGGAGTTCGATCGTGGGAAGCGCATACCATACCACACGCCGTACTGGCAGTTTTAACTACTTTGGAAGTTTGTTATAGAGCGGTGCACTTACGCACCGGAGTAATGTGAGTACCCCTTTGTGGGGAGTGGGTTTTATAAATAAATATTTTTACGATATCACACTATCCAGTTTTTTCTTGTTTATGGTATGGAGCTGCAGTGAACCAGGCTGGAGATCGGCACCTGATTATCAGTACAGAGCCCAGGGATGGCTCCAAAGCATGATTTGACACAGCTAGCTACTGTGCCACACGCTCTGAGGTGAGCGCACCCACGGGGTCACCGAAGTGCACTGGAGCATGTTTTTTGCAGCACCCAAGATTGGATGAGCATGCTGGATGACACTATACACTACACTATACATGGACACTGTTATATTCTGTTATACACTGTTATATTCACCTGAATTGGCATTCATTTCTAGGATTTCTTCCACTTAGGAATATCTGACAGGACTTTCTGATATTTATGTTGAGCACTGGGCACTTTATATCTATTTATGCACTTTGGATTTGCTGATATTGTACATGCACATTGCACTTTAATGCTATTTATATGAATTTGTCACATGTTGCTTTATATGAATTTGTCACATATGATTTTTGTTTAGATATAATTTAGTTTAAATATACATTTAGGTGTATATACATTAATTTGGTTTATTCTAGCACAACGTATATTTATTTCTCCGAACCTCAGACCTGTTAGCATATGTAAAGAATGAATGAATGAGAGGTTCTATTGATAGATCTAAAACCTACAAACATGACGAGATTCTAACAAAAAAAAGGGAAATAGATGGTCCCTAGTTTATCTATTTCTCTTTTTTTTCACCACTATACATTTTTTGGAACATTCTCATTTTTGATCGGGCATGGATATAAAGAGTCCTTCAAAATACTTACATTAAGAGCCTTCTTTTTTTGGAGTCGAGAATTTATCTGGCAGACCTACATCTCTATTGTTTTTAATTAGAATTATACGGAATGCTGATTGAGCAATTCATTACAAACATGTAAGTGTAAAATGCGAAAACTGTTTATGGATTATTGTATATATGTGTGACATAATAGATGCTTATCCTGTGTCTTCAATATATTTTTCTAGAATAGAAATTTCTCTTACCTACACCCACCCTGAGGAAGGAGATACGCACACTCCGAAATACGTGGGGTGCAAGAGTATTTTACACTATTGTATGTACATTGATCCTCAAATGTTATATATGCATTCCGGATATTATGTGTTACATGACTAATATGTTTTTACAGTATACATTCAATAAATTATATTTGTATTAAAATACTTCTTATGTGCCTTTAAAAGTCCACCACTAGGAGTTTTTTGTTTCTTAGATTTTTTGAGTTAATGTTTTATTGTTACCATTGTTTGCTTTTCAGTTACGCCATTAATCTGTAGCACTGATTTATTTATCTTGACAGCAACAGTGTTTGCCCTCACGATACATAAATCAGCGACTCCAGAGCTGTAGAAGGTGATTTCACCACCACAGTTTAAAAAAAATGGTGCATGTATGCCCATCATTAGAAGTGGGTGGATTACGGACGGTATTCTAATGGTGGGCATACCCACCGATTAATCTTTTTTTTCGTCCAGCCCAAAGGCTGCATGAAAAAAAGAACATTACAATATATGCCCAACAAGGACCAGCAACGTACTAGTATGTTGCTGGACTTTGAGTGGTTATACCAGAATTACACCTGCAGGTTTAGGTATCATCTTGGTATCATTATTTTCAGCCAGTGGTCAGCTTTCATGTAAAAGCAATCCTAGTGGCTAATTAGCCTTAAGACTAACAGCAACTTTACAAGCAGTGGGAGGGAACGCCCCCCCCTTCCACCGTCTTCTATGGTTTTCTCGGACTCTCCTGTCCCACCAGGGAACCCGAGAATGCAGCCGGTGGTTCTGCCAGCTGACCATAGAGCTGATCGGAGACCAGAACGGCTCCAATCATCTCTATGGCCTAAGAAACCGTAAGCTACGAGCATTTAGTGACTTAGGTTTCGCCGGATATAAACAGCGCCATTGAGAAATCGGGAAACCATTTTATCACACCGATCTTGGTGTGTTCAGATGTTTGAGGGCAGAGGAGAGTTCTAGGGTCTAATAGACCCCATTTTTTTCAAAAAAGAGTACCTGTCACTACCTATTGCTATCATAGGGGATATTTACATTACCTGAGATAACAATAAAAATGATTAAAAAAAATTGAAAGGAACAGATTAAAAATAAAATAAAAAAGCAAAATAAATAGTAAAAAAAAAGCACCCCTGTCCCCCTGTGCTCACGCACAAAGGCAAACGCAAGCGTCGGTCTTGTGTCATAAGTAAACAGCAATTTCACCATGCATATGAGGTATCACTGCGAATGTCATATCGAGGGCAGTAATTTTAGCAGTAGACCTGCTCTGTAAATCTAAAGTGGTAACCTGTAAAGGCTTTTAAATGCTTTTAAAAATGTATGTAGTTTGTCGCCGCTTTTAAAGCATGGTGTGTTTGGTATCCATGTATTCGGCATAAGATCGTCTTTTTTATTTCATCAAACATTTGAGCAATATAGTGTGTTTTAGTGCATTAACATAAAAAAAAGGTGTTTTTTTCCAAAAAATTGCATTTGAAAAATCGCTGCGCAAATATTGTGTGAAAAAAAAATTGCCCCACTATTTTAATCTGTAGGGCCTTTGCTTTAAAAAAATATATAATATTTTGGGGTTCAAAGAAATTTTCTAGCAAAAAAATGTTTTTTTCATGTAAACAAAAAGTGTCAGAAAGGGCTTTGTCTTCAAGTGGTTAGAAGAGTGGGTGATGTGTGACATAAGCTTCTAATGTTGTGCCAGGACAGTTCAAAACCCCCCAAATGACCCCTTTTTGGAAAGTAGATACCCCAAGCTATTTGCTGATAGGCATGATGAGTCCATGGAATATTTTATATTTTGCCACAAGTTTCGGGAAAATTACAAACTTTTTTTTTTTTTTTTTGCACAAGGTTGTCACTAAATGATATATTGCTCAAACATGCCATGGGCATATGTGAAATTACACCCCAAAATACATTATGCTGCTTCTCCTAAGTACAAGGATACCACATGTTTGAGAATTTTTGGGAGTCTAGTCGTGTACAAGATGCCGAAAACCAAGCACCGCCTTCAGGCTTTCTAAGGACGTAAAATGGTGATTTCACTTCCTCACCACCTATCACAGTTTCGAAGGCCATGAAATTTCAAGACAGCACAAACCCCCCCTGAATGACCCAATTTTGGAAAGTAGACACTTCAAGCTCTTTGTTGAGAGGTATGTTGAGACCATGGAATATTTTATATTTTGCCACAAGTTTCAGGAAAATGATTATTTTTTTTATTTTCTTTTACACAAAGATGTCACTAAATGATATATTGTTCAACCATGGCATGGTTATATGTGGAATTACACCCCAAAATACATTCTGCTGCTTCTCCTGAGTATGGGGATACCACATGTGTGGGACTTTTTGGTAGCCTAGCCGCGTACAGGACCCCAAAATCCAATCACCGCCTTTAGGTTTTATAAGGGCATAAAATGGTGATTTTACTCCTCCCTACCGATCGCAGTTACGGAGGCCCTGAAATGTCAAGATAGCACAAACCCCCCCAAATGAACCCATTTTGGAAAGTAGACACCCCAAGGTATTTGCTAAGAGGCATGGTGAGTATTTTGCAGCTTTCATTTGTTTTTGAAAATGTAGAAAGAAAAGGAAAACTTTTTTTTTTCTTTTTTAAGTTTTAAAAACTTTGTGACAAAAAGCGAGATCTGCAAAATACTCAACATGCCTCTCAGCAAATAGCTTGGGGTGTCTACTTTCCAAAATAGAGTCATTTGGTTTGGTTTATGCTATCTTGGCATTTCATGGCCTCCAAAACTGTGATAGGCAGTGAGGAGTGAAATCAAAAATTTACGCCCTTAGAAAAAATAAATCAATTTTTCCGAAACTTGTTGCAAAATATAAAATATTCCATGGACTCAACATGCCTCTCAGCAAATAGCTTGGATTGTATACTTTCCAAAATTAGGTCATTTGGGGGGGGGGGGTTGTGCTATCTTGGCATTTTATGGCCTTCAAAACTGTGATAGGTAGTGAGGAGTGAAATAAAAAATGTATGCCCTTAGAATTCCTGAAACTCGGTGCTTGGTTTTCGGGGTCCTATACGCGGATAGGCTCCCAAAATGTCTCTCACATGTGGTATCACCGTACTCAGGAGAAGCAGCAGAATGTATTTTGGGGTATAATTCCACATATAACCATGGCATGTGTGAGCAATATATCATTTAGTGACAACTTTGTGTAAATATATTATTTATTTTTTGTCATTTTTTCAATCACTTGTGACAAAAAAATAAAATATTCAATGGGTTTAACATGCCTCTCAGCAATTTCCTTGGGGTGTCTACTTTCCAAAATGGGGTCATGGGGGGGGGGGTTGTGCTCCCCTGTCATTTTAGAATCTTAAGAAATGAGTCAGTCATAAACTGAAAGCTGCGTAGATTCCAGAAATTCCTAGTTTGTAGACGCTATAACTTTTGCGCAAACCAATAAATATATGTTTATTGACAATTTTTTTTTTATGTGGCTGAATACATTTTGGCCTAAATGTATGACTAAAATTGAGTTTATTGGATTTTTTTTTATAACAAAAAGTATAAAATATAATTTTTTGAAAATTTTCGGTCTTTTTCCATTCATATTGCAAAAAATAAAAATCGCAGAGGCAATCAAATACCATCAAAAGAAAGCTCTATTCATGGGAAAAAGGAAGCAAATTTAGTTTGGGTACAACATTGCATGACCGCGCAATTACCAGTTAACCGCTTCAGCCCCAGACCATTTGGCTGGCCAAAGACCAGAGCACTTTTTGCGATTCAGCACTGCGTCGTTTTAACTGACAATTGCGCGGTCATGCAACGTGGCTCCCAAACAAAATCGACATCCTTTTTTCCAAACAAATAGAGCTTTCTTTTGGTGGTATTTAATCACCTCTGCGTTTTTTTTTTTTTTTGCGCTATAAACAAAAAAAGAGCGACAATTTTGAAAAAAACGCATTATTTTATACTTTTTGCTATAATAAATATCCCCAAAAAATCTATAATTTTTTTTTTCTCAGTTTAGGCTGATACGTATTCTTCTACATATTTTTGGTAAAAAAAATCACAATAAGAGTATATTGATTGGTTTGCGCAAAAGTTATAGCGTCTACAAAATAGGGGATAGTTTTATGACATTTTTATTGATATTTTTTTTTTTACTAGTAATGGTGGTGATCAGCGATTTTTATCATGACTGCGACATTATGGCGGACATGTCGGACAATTTTGACACATTTTTGGGACCATTGGCATTAATACAGCAATTAGTGCGATTAAAAATTCATTGATTACTGTAAAAATGTCAATGGCAGTGAAGGGGTTAAAACTAGGGGGCGGTGAAGGGGTTAATGTGTGTCCTAGTTTGTGTTCTAACTGAAGGGGGATGGGGACTGTGCAGGGGAGCTAACAGATCGCTGTTCATACTCTGTATGAACAGACGATCTGTCAGTTCTCCCCTCAAAGAACTGGAAACTGTGTTTACACACACAGTTCCGGGTTCTCCGTGTGCCCCAAGCGATCGCGGGAGCCCGATGGTGATCGAGACTCACATCGGCTTGATGCCCCCTAGTGGCTACAGGGCAAAGCGAACTTACATAAAGTCATTTCGCCCAGCCGTGCCATTATGCCGCAGTACAACTTCGGTGGCTGGTCAGCATGTGGTTAAAGCAGCGCAGTGCCAAATCGTAAAAAGTGCTCAGGTCATTAGGGGGCCTATTCTTCCGGGGCTGAAGTGGTTAAGGGAAACCTGTGGCCGTAGAAACAGAAAGATGGGCAGACAGTACCAGAATGCCTGCCTGTCAGTGATCTCTGTGGCCACATTGACTTTCATAAAATTGATTCTTGGGCTCTTAGCATAGGAGGGTGTTGTAACACTTGTGTTGCAAGTCCCAAATGGTAATTAATGCCTGAGAAAAAAAAAGATGCATTCCTGCTACGTAAATCTTGTTCTGCAGTGTCCTGTGCATACTTGAAAACAATAATCAAAATTCTCATTGTTTTATGCCTGGGGATACTTTATTAACCACTTACAGACCAGAAGATTCCCCCCCTTAATGACCAGGCCATTTTTTGCGATACGGCACTGCGTCACTTTACGCGGTTGTGCGACACTGTACCCAAACAAAATTGACTTATTTTTTCCCACAAATAGAGCTTTTTTCTGTGCTATAAACAAAAAAAAGAGCAACAATTTTGAAAAAAAAAAAACATGTTTTACTTTTTGCTATAATAAATATCCCAAAAAAAGTAAGAAAAAAAATGTCTTCATCAGTTTAGGCCGAAATATATTCTTCTACATATTTTTGGTAAAAAAGTCGCAATAAGCGTATATTGATTGGTTTGCACAAAAGTTATAGCGTCTACAAAATAGGGGATAGATTTATGGCATTTTTATTTTTTTATTTTTTTTTTACTAGTAATGGCGGCGATCTGCAATTTTTAGTCGGACTGTGACTAAGCAGCAGACAGATCGGACACTTTTGACACTTTTTTGGGACCATTGACATTTATACAGCGATCAGTGCTATAAAAATGCACTGATTACTGTATAAATGTCACTGGCAGGGAAGGGGTTTACACTAGGGGGCGATCAAGGGTTTAAACGTGTTCCCTCATGTGTGTTTCTCACTGTTCCTAATCACTAGAAACAGCAGATCTGTGTCTCCTCCCTTGTCAGAATGGGGATCTGTGTGTTTACATACACACATCCCCGTTCTGGCTCTCGTGCCCACGATCGCGGGTGGCCAGTGGACATCGCAGGCCGCAAGCATTGTGTTCCCTGCCGCGCAGCATGCTCGCGCACCTGCTATCTCCCTTAAAGGTACTGACGTACACCTACGGCGATTTGCTGGATCATGCCGACATGTCGCAGTATAATGACGATGGCTGGTCGGCAAGTGATTAAAGAGCCAGGTGCAAAAATACCTTTTTTTAGATTTTCTTAGTACCAGTTAAGCAAGCATTTAGCATACTCTGAACAACAACTCAGGGGTTTGGGAAAGGGACATTCCACTATTCACATTCATGTTATGCTGAAATAAGGTTTTTTTGCAAACTCAAATGATGTGGAAAATAGGGCTGACCCTTTATTAAATACTACCACCCACCTGAAGGCAGCCTGTCATGTTAAACGCTTACCTCCCTTCTTGTTCCAGCAAATGTTACTTTTTGGCCCTCTGCCTGGTGCCGCGTGGTCTTTCTTTCATTAATGTCCCTGCTGGTTCCACTGAGTGCACACAAGCAGTGCAGCCCCATTCATTCAGATCCATGAGTTGTATTCCAGTCATACTGTCAACACTACATCTGTACGTTACTAATCTTATAAGTATTATTATTCTGTAATATTTATATGTGACTCTTCCCTAAGCTTGCTATCTTTTTAGGCTTCATGCACAGGGGTCTGCAGCGTGCAGAGCCTGCATAATCACTCTCCAGGGACCTTCAGCTGCTAAGTATAGCCTTCCATTGAGATGAATTAGAAGATACAGCTGTGTGTGGTTATGCGCAGAGGATTGCGTGAAGAACCCACACAGATGTATGCTCCAAAGACACACTATCTGCATTTGGAACACACATCCATGCATGTGCGGGTGTTTTAAGCAACCCAGATTCAAAACTGCATACAGCCGCATCTTCTTTCATCTCAATAGGTGCTTGTATGGGGCAACAGCGTGTCTTGAGTAAGGATGAGCTCAGGCGTGTTCGCAACTAGCATGTGCAGAGCCCGCCAGGAAGTCGGCACTGCACAACGCTAATTACAGGCAGTGAGACATTTCTTGATCTCTGCCGCCGTGCATCGGGAAAATGTCTCACTGCCTGTGATTAGCGCTGTGCAGTGCCGACTTCCTGGCGGGCTCTGCACGTGCTAGTTGCGAACATGTCTGAGTTCATCCTTAGTCTCAAGAGAGTGATTATCCAGGCTCTGCATGCTATACAACCCCTGTATTTTTTTTTACACCAGTGTTCACAGAAACAGAAAGGAGACTGTAGTTTGTGTATAACCTATTACAAATGTCCTACATGGATTCTAGTTTCCGAGTCTAATAATTAACACTTGTAGGCATTGTAAACATTATCTACTAACAGAAATCGCCAGCGTGGAAAGATATTTAATCAAAGCGCACAAGAATGTGTCAAAATTAGCTGACTCCTTATGGAAGGTCCTGTTTGTGCAGCGGCAGCAGAATTTGCTCAATCTACGTTACTAAAGTTAATATATTATCTAAAATAAGCTGCAGTTAAAAGGCTTCAGACTTAAAAGAATTATACTTCCCCCATATTTAGTGTGGAACCCTTGTGCTAAACAGGGCTGCTAGTACATTTAGTTGTGCTAGGTGGTAATTAGCCTGGCTAATTTGTAGTTTGATCAAATGGTATTCTCCTAAACTTGGGTTGATTTCTCTCTTTTGTCAATAGGTGGCACTGTTACTTTTGGCATTAGTATGATAGATTACAGTTAATTCAGGTTATAAGTGAATGTGTTTTCGCAGCCAATCAGCAGGAGTTTTTTTGGCCACTGAGGCTGCTGGCAGAGGTGGCTCTATACTTAGGCAAATAAGGCGGTCACCTAAGGCCCCGTACTCCTAGGGGCCTCGCGGCCGCCTAATTTGCCTGATGAGCGTGTGGAACAATGGGAGGGAATGTGCCTGGTCAGTGTCCCCAAGCTGGCAGGGTGAGCGGGCCAGGCTGGTAAAGCATCGCCGTCTTTAGTATACAGCGCTGACGCTGGCTGCTGCAGACGATTTGTAGAGGAGGTGGAGGAGGAGCTGCCGACCACTGCTGAACCTGCCAGGAGGTAGGGGTGGACTGGGCAGGGAGGCCTCGTAAAAATGTTGCTTGCTCTGCACCGCTGCAGACAGCCGTGACACCCGCTGGCCGCCGCTGCACTGTGTTAAATCTGCAGCAGAGTCGTGCTATGAGTATGCTATGGGTCCAAAGGACGCATTCACTTTCCTGTCAGGCGGAGTGATCTCCCCCCAACAGGAGCTTCCTAGTCCTGCTCAGCGTAATGTCATTCACAGGCCGGGAGGCAGGATAAAAAGGCAGAGGAGATTGCTGCTGCACAGACCTGCGAGGAGCCAGTGAAGCCCCATGCAACAGTGTGCAAGTAAATTTAGAGATGCTTAAAACCTTACTTAAGGCTCTGTTGTCACAGTGGCTTATGCTCCGTACACACAATCGGAAATTCCACCAGCAAAAGTCCGATGAGAGATTTTGGTTGGAAATTGCGACCATGTGTATGCTCCATCGGACTTTTGCTGGCGGAATTCCAGCCAGCAAAAGATTGGGAGCATGTTCTCTATTTTTCGGGAAAAGTTCCTATCCGAAAATGCAATCGTCTGTATGCAATTCGGACGCGCAAAAAATCATGCATGCTCAGGATCAAGTACGAGACGGAAGCGCTCGGTCTGGTAAAACTAGTGTTTGTAATGGAGATAGCACATTTGTCATGCTGTAAATTTTTGGATCTTTTAATGCAGTGCATTTTTTTTGTTCTTTATAATGATAGAAGAATGAATTTGTTTTGCTGCTGATATTCACACAGTTCTGACAAACTGTTTTCTTTATTATTTCTCGCGATCTCCTGAATAATCTTTTTTGTTTTTAAAGCCAGATCTCCATAATAATGTTTAGAATTTTTTTTTTAAAGTAATTTTTTTTTATCAAGATCTCCTGTTTTTTGGATTATTTTTAAATTATTTTCTAGTGATCGCCATAATTTTTTTTTTGTGTGTCAAATTTCCACAACATTATTATCTTGTATTTTTAAAGCTCAAAGAGGTTGGTTGGTGCCCCTTGTTAATTAGACATTGTACTCACAAACAAACTGTCCTATTTGAAGAAAAACACATAGGCACGTATTTTCATATAAAAAAAATCTCCATTTATTCTGGCTCATAACAAAATAAAGAGGAAGGCAACGCTGGAGAAACTGTTTGAATTTGCGAAGCCTTTGTACCCCAGGGCACACATCAACTCTTTGTAAATAAAAATTGGTAGCCTGAGAAGTCCATATAATAGGGAGCATAATCTGATCCAGGACTCCCAGAGATCAGGAACAGCAGCAGATGACATATATGTCCCCAGGCTGTGGTACCACAACAGCCTGCGTCTTCTGTCAGACCAGACTGAACCCAGGCCATCACTTTCTTGTCTTCCCTGCAGCCTTCCCTCCACGCTTCCCTGCAGCCTTCCCTGCAGCCTTCCCTGCAGCCTTCCTTGGAGGCTGTGGCTCTGGAGGTGGACTTGTGGCAGGAGGAGGAGGAGGATGGGCAAGCACACATAAGTGCATGCTATCAGTCATTTGGCCCCTCAACCCCTTATGAAGGCCCTGAAAAATAATCTGCTCACAGATGAGGCATTGGCACTCCTCCATTTGCTGCAATTTTGCAGCTACATAGCAGCCATAGACCTCTTCAACATCGGGGGGGGGGTGTTTTCAGGGCCGCATTAGTGTCCTTGATGAGGCCCAGTAACTCCTCCACGTTACTCCCCTTCCTGGCCCTTTTTGTTGTAATCGGAGGGGGGCACCTGGGATTGGGTGAGGCTACTGGGCGGACACCCCTGCCACCTGCTGGCTGACACTTACCTCCGCCTTCTTTTGGCTGCCACATTCCAGAGCATCGTCCTGGATGAGGTCTTCCTGTGTATGAAAAAGGGACATAGTTTTAATTTTTGATTCATCAATCACACACAGTTTTCAGCTCATGACTGTTGCAAATTGAATGTTAATAAATATAAAAGATTATCATTCTGAGCCCAGCATTTTTCTTTCTTGTCACAATCATTTTTGGCCACTCATTTTTAACTTTTTGTTAAATCATTCATTTGTTATCAATAATAACATCTAGTTAACAACAATCATTTTCGGACAATAAATATGTTAAAAAATACTATACCTGTCTCCAGCTGGGCTCCTCAACTTCTTCCAGGATGGAAGGCCCAGGTTGGTCCTCGGAAGCCTCAGCTGGGGTTGAGGGATGGGTTGAGGGAAGGGAGGATGGAAGTGTAGAAAGTGATTCCCTGGCTTCAATTTGGTCTTCCTGTTGTAGTACCACAGACTGGGTACATACACATCCTTTGCTGCTGCTCCTGATTTCATGGAAGCCTGGACCTTATTGAGCTCCTTCCTATACGTGCTTCTCAAGCTACCAATTTTCTTATCCACAAACTCGATGTCTGCGTCGGGGACCTGCGTCTTCACAAATTGCAGCAGTTTCTCCAGCGATGCCTTCCTAGCTGGTTTATTTTGATATAAGGGTTTTTAACCTCCCACAAATTTCTCATATCCCTGTATCTGTCTATGAACTGGCCTATGAATTCAGGGTCTTTGAATTGTTTCATATTTGCTGCAAGACAAAACACAAGACAAAAACACTAATATCAGGCTAAACTCTCCTAATCCTATCCCAATATAGGCCTCAATCCCGAATCAGTATAGGCCACTGATGTCCCAAGTTAAAATGTTACCTTCGTTATAACGTTCGGCGCTTCCTCCACTCACAGATCGTACGTATGACACACGCGTGTTAGCTTTATATACACTGCGCCTGTGTGAAATTCTGCCCACGTCACCTGCCCCTGACATTCTTATAGAATATTCCCCGCCCCTTCTCTTTCATCGCAGTGGGAGAGGAACATGCAGGACACATCAGGTGCGTAATAGCAGTAACGAGGAGAAAAGCCTGGAGCCCGAAACGTCCCGATCCCACAGAAGATTTAAGGCCTCAAATATGGCCTTTGTAGAGATGGTGGAGATGGTGGACATCTTGAAGAGGGCCGACGATGGGAAGTATGGACCGTACCTAAACCCAAATGTGAGAAAGGCCAAGATCATGACTAAAGTTGTGAAGAGTCTGCACAGGAATTTTAGGGTACGACAATCCAAGGAGCAATTGAGGAAACGCTGGTCAGACCTGAAATTGAGGGAGCAGGATCAGTACAGAAGGATCAAGAAAGTGCTTCTAAAAAGTACATAGTTGTCGTGTGTCCCTATTATTATTATTATTACTTGCATGCTGCTCCCATGTGCTTTTCTTTACTGTTGTACAGTTTTAAATGACAACTTTCTGGCTCGTGGGCACAGTAATCGTTCGTAGTAAACATTGTTTGTTCGCCAACTAAATACGATGTTTTTGGCAGATACAGGGTTAACTACATTTGGTCATGCTAATTTGTATTAAAAGAAGTTTAGGACATCGTTGTCTAGATGTGTTTGAAACTAGAAAGAATTGTAAACTTGATTCAGTGTAATGTAAGGAGAGGACACTCAGCAGCTGTTTACACATATGGACTCAGGAGCACTAGTGTGGGACACCAGAACTAACTTTTTACGGTGTCCCACACAGGTACTCCAGTGGGTACTAGACATGTGCACACGGAAATATTTTGTTTCGGAATTTCGTTTTCGTCCGAAAAATACATTTATTTAGTTACTCACGAAATTCGTTTTTATTTATTTTGTTTTTCGTTAGAAACTTGCATTCGTCCAAAAATCCAAATTAATTAAGGTCGAATCTGTCATTGAAGGCTTATGGTGTATGTCAAATGTTCAAAGAAGATTCGACGGAGCAGCTAAACTGTATGACGCCGCAATCGTACATTTCCGGTCGAATTTTCCGCCTACAAGCTAATTGTAGTAGAATTCTAATGTTGTATGACTATTAATATTTACATTTATTAATTATTTTACTAGTCAACCAACATTAGAATTTTTCTATAGCCTATGGGCGGATGTATTTGACCGTAAAAGTACGATTGCAGCGTCGTACAGTACAGCTGCTCCGTCAAATCTTCTTAGAACTTTCAACAGACACCATAAGCCAAAGATTCAACGTTTGTATGTTTTTCGTTGCTTTGTTGAATCTCCATCATTCATGTTGATCAATGGTCTACTCTACCCCAACAGTCAGCCAACTTTCACATTCGTTTCTCAATCTCCAAGTGCAATGGCGGGCGTGGCATCCGACGTTGTTTCAGATGTGGCATTGAATTTCAACGACATGGAGGACGTTCCTGGGCCTTCTATGGAGGCAGCAGCAACATCCCCACCATCATCCAAAAATGGGCGCAGGAGGGGGACACAAGCTGCAACCAGCAGGAAGCGTAACCTTATGTGGACTCACATTGAGTCCCAGGTCCTTGTAAAGGAAACGCTTCCTTGCTGGATGCAGCTGTGTGGCCCCCGCTCCAGGAAACCACTCAGGAGTGGAAGTGGGAGGAGATCTCCAGAAGGGTTGAGGAGACCTATCGCCATCGGCGTGACCCAACTTCCTGTCGCAAAAAATTCTGCAACATAAAACGGTAAGTAGCATGTCTGATTTTTTTTTTTTACATTTTAACCACTTCAGTCCCAGAGGATTTGGCTGCCAAATGACCGTGCCACTTTTTGCGATTCAGCACTGCGTCGCTTTAACTGACAATTGCGCGGTCGTGCGACGTGGCTCCCAAACAAAATTGACATCCTTTTTTCCCACAAATAGAGCTTTCTTTTGGTGGTATTTGATCACCTCTGCGGTTTTTTGCGCTATAAACAAAAAAAGAGCGACAATTTTGAAAAAAAAACAATTATTTTTTTACTTTTTGCTATATAAGTATCCCCAAAAAATATATAAAAAACACATTTTTTCCTCAGTTTAGGCCAATACGTATTCTTCTACATATTTTTGGTAACAAAAATTGCAATAAGCGCTTATTGATTGGTTTGTTACAGTTTGCAAAAGTTATAGAGTCTACAAAATAGGGATAGTTTTATGGCATTTTTATTAATATTTTTTTTTACTAGTAATGGCAGCGATCAGCGATTCTTATTGTGACCACGACATTATGGCGGACACATCTGACACTTTCCCCCTGTTGAAGACACGTGACTCCCTGTGTCAAACACGCGTAGGGGAGGGGCCAGGATGGAGTAAGCAGCTCACAGCTGAGCTGGGAGAAACATATACCCCGCGGCACACAGATCGGCGTTCTTATACAGCGTTTTATTGTTTCGTGCACAGTAGCACCAAGAGAATGTGAGTACCCCTCTGTGGGAAGTGGTTTTCTGTTTAATAAATTGTTGTTTAATAGTATTACACTATATAGTCTCTCTTCATTTTTATGATTGGATGTCTATGGAGCCATATTAACCCAGAGTGGAGATCGTATTTAGCTTACCATGCAGAGCCCAAGGGGTGGCTACAAAGCGTGATTTGACGCAGCTAATCACTGTGTCACACGCTCTGAGGTGAGCGCAATCACTTTGGGGGGTCACCAAGGCACATCACGGTTGTTTTACAGCATTTGAATTCAGCACGTTGGATAATTTGGACATTCATTTCTTTTGGATACGGATGCACATTTAATTTGGACATTTTTTTTGGGACACTATTATAAGGATTTCACTAACATAGAATTTATCAATTGTGTTTAAGACGCACTGGGCACTTTTATGCAATCTGATTTAATATTTTCCTTGCATGTTGCACTTTATGCAAGATACTGCATGTTTTTTTAGCTCATCACTGTATTAAGATATTTATTATCATTATTACATATATGCACATTGCACTGAGAATTGTTTGGAGATATATATATATATTGTAGATAATTATATGCACATTGCACGTAGGAAGTTATCGTGTAGAAATATACATTTACCCTATTTTGAAATTTATTTTTAGTGATTTTTGGTATTATTTTTATATGATATTATCAAGCGCAGCGCAAAAATCTTTTATTTACACTTCTTGCACGGTTATGAATATGTGAACTGCGTATGCTGCTGGATATCTATTTTCACATTTTTTTGATTTTCACGCTTTGTGCACACTGAGCATTGGATTATTGTGGCTCACAAGACTTCTCTTTGTTACATCTGACACTTTTGATGCCATTTTGGGACCATTGTCATTTATACAATGATCAAAGCTCAAAAAATGCACTGATTTTACTGTGTAAAAAATGACACTGGCAGGGAAGGGGTTAACCACTAGAGGGCGCTGAAGGGGTTAAGTGTGTCCTAGGGAGTGATTCTAACTGTGGGAGATGGGCTACCAGTGACACAACACTGATCACTGCTTCCGATGACAGGGAGCAGAAGATCACTGTCCTGTCACTAGGCAGAACAGGGAGATGCTGTGTTTGCATCTCCCC
This sequence comes from Lithobates clamitans, assembly GCA_037952925.1. NCBI lineage: Eukaryota > Metazoa > Chordata > Amphibia > Anura > Ranidae > Lithobates > Lithobates clamitans. The sequence continues at coordinate 4,308,576 of JBBGZY010000451.1, forward strand.
ATTCTTCAGCTCCATGACACGATCGCCGGGACCCGGTGGACATCGAGTCCACGGGTCCCGATGTCACGTTACTTTGTGCAGCCGCGCCATTCTGCCAATATTCTGGTCGGCAAGTGGTTAAAAATGAAATCACATATTATGCCCAAAAACAAATCCCCCCCCCCACACACACACACACATAAACATATATTAGTGCTATCACATGTGATGTCAGTAAAGTTAATTGAATTTTTTTTTTTAAAAAGGAATAAATAATTTCCAATTTATCCTCCCTCCTGTGAAAAACCAAATTTGCGCATAGGTGTGCCTAGCCTACACATGAAAGCATAGTTTGCACATGTTAAATATATTATCGCCACGATCATTGTAAGAGGAATATTTCCATGGCCGTTATTTGTTCTTAGTTATCACTAAACTGAGCAGTAAGTGCTTTTAAGTTCCACTTGACCACCTTTAGGTTACGCCCCCTTTCTGACCAGGCCATATTTTGCTATTTAGCGCGTTGCAGCTTTAACTGACAACTGCACGCTCCTGCAATATATTACCCAAATTAAATTTATGCCCTTCTCCCGCCACATATAGAGCTTTTATTGGTGGCATTAGATCACCGCTGGGTTTTACATTTTTTGTTATTGAAAAATAAAAAGAGTTAAATATAAAAAAAAAAAAAGTGTTACGGTGGCTGGACTTAACCAGCTTGCGGACCCGCCATATGTTTAGTTACTATGGGGGGGTCCACATCCGCAATTGGGTTAATGCTTTGCAAAAGAAACAAGAAAGGAAATTTACACCATACACAGTTCACACAAGCGCGTAATTAGAAAGGTGGACTGGACATCTAAATTTACTCGGCACAATCCCAAACCTGTCTTTTATATTTTATTGTGCACCAAAAAAGCATAAGTTTTTCTTAAAATAAATTTGGTTAATAAAAAAATGTGCAAATCTTTTGCTACATGAAAAAATGCGCCTAATCCAAAAATTCCATTTGCATTGGTTCATTCTACGGGTTCATTCTACATGTGTTTTATGTGTTGATGTCATTTTCAGATTACAATTATAGTTTAATTGTGGAACCTGTTTCTCTTCTCTTTTTGTTTTGCAGTTCCATAGCGCGTAAGCGCAGGCAGTCGGGGCGCAGAGGGAAGCAGGTGCCTCTCCTCCCCCCATGAGGCGGAGCTCTTAGCAGGTGTAGGGGAGGATGAGATTACCCAGCTCCTGGCTCATCAAGGTTGGTGTCAGCATTGCATTGTGTAATGTGTGCAGGACATTTTTTTGTCAAGCATCCGACGCAACATTTACCATGATGTTTTAGATTTTTTTTTAAAAACGTATTCAGGCCCAGCGCCGCCAGAGGCAGAGGGCGGAGGAGCAGTCCTCCACGTCATCAATGTGCAGTAAGTACTGTAGTAGTGACACTAATACAGTGGGTCCTTTTCCATTTGTCCAGCCGTCCATTGCCCATTCCAGTGTCATTGCTTCTCGCTCAAACAGTGACAGGTAGAGCCTCTGCGACGCTCTGTCAGGTAACGCAAGCACTTGCGTAACTTACATAATCTGACAGAACGTCGCCGCTCTGAACTGAGGTGCCTGATCAGTGGCGGTGCACCTAGCACTCGCCGCTGGAACAAGGACAGGTAAGTGCCTCATATTTTTTTTTTTACTGATTTTTTCCAAATGGTGAATGCATGTCCCTGTCTTGTAGAATGTCCCTGTCTTGTAGATAAACGTTAGTGACCTGCCCTGTATTGCCATGCTAATAGATAATTCATTTTATCTATATACAGTATTTATTTATAGTAATTTGAAGCTTGAACATTGTAACATTCATCATTTCTCCTTTAAATAGGTTTCATCCAGTCAGAGGGGGAGACTCAGGAGGAGGAGGCTGAGGCAGCAACGCCCACATGTAATTTAGTATAATCTTTCTGGTATCTGCTGAGTGATCATACATGTTTCAATGTTCTTGTACTAATGTGTGAGATTGTTGTACACTGCAGATTGTAATGGATGCGGAAGAACAGCCAGACGCGGCAGATCCAGAGAGTATGTATAACTTTTTTTGTATTTTCCATGCAAATATAGTATTTTAAATATGAAATGCTGATGGCATACCTTGTCTAGAAATGGTTGTGATTTATTCTGCAAGGCTTTGGTTCAGCTGGAATTATTAATTATTATTATGCCCTGTGCACACGGTCGGACATTGATCGGACATTCCGACAACAAAATCCATAGATTTTTCCCGACGGATGTTGGCTCAAACTTACATACACACGGTCACACAAAGTTGTTGGAAAATCCGATCGTTCTGAACGCAGTGACGTAAAACACGTACGTCGGGATTATAAACGGGGCAGTAGCCAATAGCTTTCATCTCTTAATTTATTCTGAGCATGCGTGGCACTTTGTGCGTCGGATTTGTGTACACACGATCGGAATTTCCGACAACGGATTTTGTTGTCGGAAAATTTTATAGAAAGCTCTCAAACTTTGTGTGTCGGAAATTCCTATGGAAAATGTGTGATGGAGCCCACACACGGTCGGAATTTCCAACAACAAGGTCCTATCACACATTTTCCAATGGAAAATCCTATCGTGTGTACAGGGCATTAGTCCTCCTCTGCAGCTGATTCCAGTCTTTCTGTTAGCGTGACCTGTGCTTGTTATTTCCTAAATGTTACTTCCCTGATCATGCCACCTTCTTGCTGCAGTTCAGATTCCCAGTCTGAGCCTATCACTGTTAATCATCGTGAATAACACAGCAGGCTGGAGGGTGTGTCAGACAAGAATCTACAGCTATTGGCTGGCAGTCCCTGGACATGTTCAATCTCTGGCATGCCCCTAATGCATGCACTAACACTTTCCTCGTGATGTCTGGTGCCTCCTCTTTGGCATCATCTAAACCAAAAAATTGTAAATGACCTTGTGACCTCGTAGATCTTTGTGCAGGCAAATATCTTTAAAAATTGAGTCTTTAGGCTATAGTTCAGACTCCAGAGTGTATTGTGTTGCACATTGTCAAGGCTGTTTACTGATATATTTTACATGTATCCTGGAGTTTTTCTTAAACTGCTCCGTTATTATTAGTTAAGTTATTATTATTAAGACCTGCATAGGTCTTGAAGGCTCAGGGAGAGACCAGACCACTGCAGTAGCAGAAGGGAGCAGATGAAGCACTGGCTGCCGGGATATTAAAGGTTCAGTAATTGTAAATTCTCTGTTATACCTCCTAGCCTAGACCAGGAGTGAGTAACCTACCTAGCCTAGAACAGAAGCGGGGCTTATTCAATCAGTGGCCATACAGAATTATCAAATTTAAAAAGTACCCTGCTATATTTTATTAAACAACTAGTTTTTATTAGGTCATCCCAAATGCAATGGCTTGAATGGCTTCTCTTTGGTGAGTGTAATCTTGAAAGCTGGTATAGCTGATATGTTTTTCTGCAAGTGCAACTGATCTTTCATATTTGCGACAGTAAGTCAGTCTGGATGAGGTAGATTAGTTAGTGGTCGGTCATCACTTAGGCATCCATTGCACCTTAAAATTTTCTCCAGCTGGCCAAGCAGATAAAATCTTTGGGAGATTCCCCTTTACACTGCTCCATGTGTAGAGGGGAATCCCTTTGTACTCTGGCCGGGGAGGATACTCAGCTCCGCCCCGGTCAGAGTACAGTAAAGTACTACACCTTCCTGCACAGCTCTGCAAACTTGGTATGATGCAGCGAATTGACACAGATACCACTATCTCCTACACACAAATTGATTAGGTGCATCTCACTGAATATCAAAAATGGAAAACTGGTATGGAAGTGAAAACATCTCAAGATGTTACATGATTGTCTACAAGGGCTGGGAGATAATTGCCTTTATATAATGTTAGGGTGAAGAAGCCATGTGTATTGTATTATCTATCTAATGTATTTTCTTTTCTTCACAGGTGAAGTCTTCATCCTTCACCTCCACCCGGTGGACAAAGGCCTGGACCTGCCCGCGTCTGGTTGGGCTGACCGTCCTTTCCCCCCAGCGGTTTCTACAGCGCATGTTCTCCTCCACCCTTCACTATCCCCCCACTTGGACACACCCATCGGTGCCTCCTCCCCAGTGCGTCCTGGTGCGGATTCTCCAACCGCTCCAGGACCAGTACACATCCCTCCTCCAGAGCCACATGTGAATGCTTATCTGCGGCGCATTATGGAGGTCCAAGAGAGACAATATGCCGTAACCAGGAGGCTATGTCACTCTTTGGCCCTCCACAATCGCCGGCAGTTCCATCACTATGTGGCTCTGGAGAGGTAACAAAGTAGCCTTAGGAGGCAACTGGAGGCTACTCGGTACCTTGGTGACCAGATGGCTGGCATTAATATGTCCCTACAGCGACTGGTCACCAGGTTGGGGGAGAATATATTTTTATAATTTTTTTTTATTTTATTTTTTGTTTATGTTAAAAATAAAAAAAATTTGTTCAGAAGTTGAACTAATTGTTTTCTTGAGTTTTGCTTTCCTTGTTAGATTCATTATGTGATGTTTATCTAAATGAACTAGTCCATTTATATTGTTACTAACTTACTAGAGTAGAGGCCTTATAATTGTAGTTTTTCTACATTTAACCATCAGGCTGAACTTAGAAAATTTAAGAGATTTCTCTCTACACTATTTCAATGTGCAAAGTGTAATCCCATGTATATTGTGTCCAGTCACGCTGTTCAGCTTTCCCCCCACCAGAATGCACAGCAGATACCGTATTTATCGGCGTATAACAGGCACCGGCGTATAACACGCACCCCAATTTAGGAGGGAATTTTAAGGAAAAAAAAACTTTTAGGAGGGAAGTTGAAGGGAAAAAAACTTACATTTAAATGCCCATCATTGCAGCCTTCTCAGTGCAGCCTTGCCCCAGTGCAGCCATGTCAGTGCAGCCTTGTCAGTGCAGCCTTCCCCAGTGCAGCCATGTCAGTGCAGCCTTGTCAGTGCGGCCATGTCAGTGCAGCCTTCTCAGTGCAGCCATGTCAGTGCAGCCTTGTCAGTGCAGCCATGTCAGTGCAGCCTTCCCCAGTGCAGCCTTGTCAGTGCAGCCATGTCAGTGCAGCCATGTCAGTGCAGCCATGTCAGTGCAGCCTTCTCAGTGCAGCCTTCCCCAGTGCAGCCTTCCCCAGTGCAGCCTTGCCCCAGTGCAGCCTTCCCCAGTGCAGCCTTGCCCCAGTGCAGCCTTCGATCCCCTGTCCCTGCTTGCTGGGCTTCAAAATCGCGGACCGCGATTTGAAAATGGCGCCGCCGGCGCCGAAATACACAGAGCCGGTCCTCGGCTCTTTCCGGCGGCTCTCGTTTACTTTCGGTTTCACTCGTAGCCCCGAGCGGAGCTATCCGAACCTACTCGGGCCGGCTCTGTGTATTTCGGCGCCGGCGGCGCCACTTTCAAATCGCGGTCGCCGATTTTATTATTTTGACAGGTCGGGATCGCAGGGGATCGGCGTATAACACGCACCTGCGACTTTCCCCTGATTTTAAGGGGAAAAAAGTGTGTGTTATACGCCGATAAATACGGTAGTTACAGCAGGGGTTAACCTGCTGATATAGCTGCAGCAGGTAGCACACCAGTGGTGGAAGCTTTTTCCGCCACTACAGTTACACTTGGTGAACTAGAACTAGTGCTAATGGCAGGGGTGCTGGGGAGTTTGGTGTTATCATCACAGGATTCTTCCTCCATAACAGAGGGAGAAGGGGAGTTAGCAGCAGATGAAAAAAGTGAACTGCTACCTGTCCTACTCACAGAATATCCCTCTTGCACTTTCTCTAGGTCATACTGTAAGTCTTGTGGGGTAAGAGTGTATAAAACGTCTGCAGTGGTTGGGGAAAGAGGAGCATCACATTCAAAATCATTCTCTTGGGCCAATGAAAAAAGTCTCACACTGTCTCTGCTGCTGTCTCCCTCAAATGCTTCTTTGGGGAACTGGGCAGTGGCACTGGCAGTGTGATTGGTGGTGGTGAGTGTAAAGGCAACTCCACTTGTTTTATACTAGGTTTCTTGCCTATCCCATAAAAATAAGAAGCCATAACACCTGTAGAAGTAGAAGGAGGCGCTGCACTGGCAGTGAAAGCGGCAGCAGATGTTGGTGGTCTGGCAGAAAAACTAATAGTAGAACTGGTGGTGGTGGAACTAGCTTTGCTGGTGGCACTGGTGGTGACACCCACTGTTGTGGACAGCATGTTTGTGGTGGCAGAAGTGTCAGAGACACTAGTAGCAAAGACCTTGCCACTTTTTTTAGCAAGACATCCACCACGAACGCGACCACGACCATTACCTCTACCTGCCTTCACTTTTCCGTTAGAACGGTACATTGCTGTTGCTGTATATAGTTCAAACAGAAAATGGACTGGTGATAGTGATCACTGATCAGACAGGTAACAAGATAGGGTATATAGAATCTCAATCTATAATATAGAATCTATCTAATAATAAATCCCCCCCCCCCCCCACAACACGGGCAAGCTCTGAGGCTATCACAACACTAGCAACACTAGTATCAAGTTCACAACACTAACACAATAGCAGTAGATTATTATGAAAAAGTTAAGTTGAACTGTAGCTTGCTTCACTGTTGTTCTGCTGCTGTGCTTATGCTTAATTGATAAATAATTCAGGTTCTCTGACAAACGGACCAGCTAAGATTGACTGTCTTCTGAAATGATTCAGTGTGTGTGTCTCTCTCTGGTAGCAAATCGTAAGTGAAAGTAAGTTCAAGTTGGCTGGCTGTACATATGTACTTACTTATAGACATGTGCACAGTTACTTGCTTAGTGTTCTAGCTATTTTACTGCCCCTCCTCTTTGGTTATAACTTACAATCAGCCAATAACATTCATCATCATCATTTTTAATTTATTTCCCCCACCCAATTCCAGCAGCGATCTTTTCTCTCTATGTCGAATCTTTTCTCTCTATGTTGAATCTTATCTATGTCAAATCTTTTCTCTCTATTGACTATTGTAGAATAATCTTGGACTAATAGAATTAGAGTTAAGGTTAGGCACATTCTACCACAGGTTCGATAGACACAGTGTGTTATTGTCAGCGTCATGTCGAATCTCCTATCTATATCGAATTTTCGCAACGAGAACGAAAATAAAGCATTTGTTTATGTCAGATCTTTTGGTTTTCGTATTCTGCGCTTTCGTTATTGTTTGTTAAAACGATAACGAAAATACCTGAAATTTGGACAAATGCATTCGGACGAAAACAAATGCACACGTCTAGTGGATACTTGGGGTGTCTCCATTTGTGAAACTTGTCCAAACAAGATATGTATTCCAGCTGTGGTAAGGGAAAAAATCCTGTCTGCAGTTTGGAACCATGCCAAAACAGACAATTGTACACCACTTCCAAGCAATGTTTCATATTCCTATTTCTGGCCTCAAATATCTGTGTGCTAAGTATACCTTTTGTTTCATTCTCATAGGGGAGAAAAGACTCAGGACGTCTGAGGACACCAGGAACCCCCCACCTCCTGAAGAAGGGGAACAGAGGACAACACAACCTCAGGATGTGGAGGAAGGAGAGGTGGTTGAAATTGTCACCACAACCGGTGAGTGTCTGACACCACAGATTCAGGTAATAGATGTATGCCTGCATATTTATAATATATGGTGTGTATTTTTTCTTTTAGTTGATGTGCATGTTGGTGGAAGAACAATCTCCTTATTTCACCAGTGACAGTGCACAAAGGCTAATCCAGGACATAATGTTTTGTAGTTGGGATTTAGAAATCATCAAGCAAAAAACAAATGAGGTTGAACAAAAACTGAAGAACATGATTGATGTACTAGGAAGAATCTAAATAACCACAAAATGACACCATTTTTTTTTTTGGACCAATTTTTTGCCATTTTTGACGCATTTTAAAAGCCAAATTTTGAAGATGCACATAGTGTGTCAACATGTGCTATCTGCGATCAGGGGATATCAATGTACGTGTTTTGTGGGTGCAACCCCTTCCTCCCTACACGTCCATTGATTACCCATGATGGGAGATAGCACATGTTGACATTAGGCATGGGATCAGGAGGGAAATCCCCAGTTTGGCTCCCAATTTGTGTGCATCTTCAAAATTTGGCTCTTACAGGGGTGACATCACCCCATCTGATGAAGGCAAGATCAACACATTTTTTGACACTATAATGTCTGATATTGCCTTCAGTTTTTTAATGTGGAGCTTTGTAAGTTCCTGAGTTGTGTATGTTATATTTTGAAACTTGCCTGTTTATGTACAAAAAAAAAAAATACAAACTAAAACTTTATATAACCAAGATGTGTATTTTTTACCAAAAAATGGTTTCTAACACACATGTGCACGGAGTAAAAGGTTTTATACTCAACAATGTGTGGCTTCTTCTTTCAATGCTCAATACCAGTTTTTATATTAAGTTGGTGTTTGCAGTGACAATGGGGGTATTTAATAATGGAAAAACCACTTGGCACTACAAGTGCACTAGGAGAACATAGGAGACATTTTATCAGATATAATCTAGATATTTATGATGCACTTCACAGGCGCTTTGGGGGGGCAAGCCAGGACTGCCATTTTCCAGGGCCGTCATTGTATTTTCTGGGAGTCCGGCCTCAGGCCCAACTGAGGCACTATAATTAGGCAGGGCTTTTTTTCAGGGGGAACTTGGTGGAACTCAGTTCCACCACCTTTGGCTCAGACCCTTTGGTGCCTGCTCACCACAATCAATTGTAAACACAGAAGTCTGGTTTCTGTGTTTACAAGTGACAGCTCAGCACTCTGTATGTAATGCAATCCTGTTATTTAATGCCCCTTTAAGACCCTCCTACTGTTTTTGTGAAATTTGACTGAGCACACCCACTATTTGATGTGATTTGGAGGGTGTGTGTAGGGGGAGGGGTTTTGTGGGGTTGTGGTTAAGTTCCAGCACCTACTGTTTGAGAAAAAAAGGCCTGTAATTAGGAGTATTTCTCTTTAAAAAGTTGTGAAGTATGCAGCATGCTAGAACTATGTGGTTCAGTTTGTACTCCATATTAATAGCCGTAAGAAATAGGTGGAACTGGCTGGCCATTATCCTAAAGGCATTCTCCACGACTCTTCTGGCTCTGGCCAGCCGGTAATTAAAAACCCTCTTCCCTGGGGTGAGGGTCTGCTGGGGGAATGGCCTCATCAGGTAATCACCCAGACCAAATGCTTCATCAGCGATAAAAACAAATGGGAGTCCTTCTGAAGAACAGAAAGGCCTGTGAAGAGCGAGCTGAAAATCAGAAATGAGCGGACAAGAACGCACTGAAAAACAGATACGAACTGACTACATGCACTGAAAACCAGATACAAACCCACAAGCACAAACTGAAGAGCAGTAACAGACTGAAAAGAACGAGGCTGAAAAGCGCGAATCATCTCTCACCAAACTTCTACTAACATGAGAAAAACACAGGATTAGCTGAAGGAGCCTGGGTAGTGCGCTGGGTTTTGAACTTCCGTTTTCTAGTCCTATTGTACGTGTTGTACGTCACCGCGTTCTTGACGGTCAGAATTTGGTGTGACCATGTGTATTCAAGACAAGCTTGAGCGGAATTCAGTCGGAAAAACCATCCAAGGCTTTTCGGACAAAAATTCCGATCGTGTGTACGCGGCATTAGCTGTGTTAACTGCCTGAAGTGTTTAACTCTTTGGGGGGGGGGGGGGGGGGGGTTCATTTACAATGGTATTTGTAATATGCAGCATGGAGGGGGTTAATGCATTACTATACATTAGTGACCAGTGGAAGTTAACCCCTTTGTGCTGCATTAGTGGAAACAGTATCAGTGTTAATTAACCCCTATATGGTGCAGCATGAAGGGGTTCATAAGCACTGATACTGTTGCCACTTATGCAGCACAAAGGGGTTAATTAACTGCCACTGATCACTAATGCATCAGTGGTGTATTTGATACTACCCCCCCACCATACACTCCGCACCCCTCTCATGTACATACTACCCACCATACACTCTGAACCCCTCTCATGTACATACTACCCACCATACACTCAGCACCCCTCTCATGTACATACTACCCACCATACACTCCGCACCCCTCTCATGTACATACTACCCACCATACACTCAGCACCGCTCTCATGTACATACTACCCACCATACACTCCGCACCCCTCTCATGTACATACTACCCACCATACACTCCGCACCCCTCTCATGTACATACTACCCACCATACACTCCGCACCCCTCTCATGTACATACTACCCAAGATACACTGAGCACCCCTCTCATGTACATACTACCCCTTACCATACACTCCGCACCCCTCTCATGTACATACTACCCACCATACACTCCGCACCCCTCTCTTGTACATACTACCCCCCACTAGGGATGAGCTTCGAGTTCGAGTCGAATTGTGAACGTTATGGGCCATTTGCGCCAAATTCGAGTGGCGCGTCACGGCCCATAATTCACTGCGGCATCGCAGTGCATTGCTGGCTGATGATTGATATGATAATGATGATATGACCTGCATGCTTGGCCAATCACAGCGCCGTCTGTACAGAGAGCCGTAATTGGCCAAAGCCAGGGTGGCTTTGGCCAATTATGGCTCAGGGGGTTTAGTACACGCCCCATACTATATAGGGCTGCCTGCACGTCGACCCTGTGTAGTGTGTTCTGGCGTTGAGAGAGAGATAGATGGTGTTATTTGATTTAAGTTAGATAGAGTAGGCAGGCAAGTCAGTTAGCTGTTAGTGTATTGTGTATATATATGCATCCTAGGTGTTGTATGTATGTATATATATATATATATATATATATATATATATATATATATATATAATATATATACACTGTATTCAGTTTAGCTAGATCCGTTCCTGTTATTCTCTTCCTACTTACAGGCAGGCAGGTGTTTTTACAGTATTTACAGCTACCTGAAGGCAGGCAGCTACAGTATTTACAGTTAGTGTAGTGCGTCCTTTGCACAGTGTGCACCTAAAGCTACCTGAAGAAAATTGGTGGTGTTCTTCTGATCCTATTAGTACCGCAGGCAGCTGTAGTATTTACAGTTAGTGTAATGCGTCCTCTGCACAGTGTGCACCTAAAGCTACCTGAAGAAAATTGGTGGTGTTCTTCTGATCCTAGTAGTACCGCAGGCAGCTGCAGTATTTACAGTTAGTGTAGTGCGTCCTCTGCACAGTGTGCACCTTAAGCTACCTGAAGAAAATTGGTGGTGTTCTTCTGATCCTATTAGTACCGCAGGCAGCTGCAGTATTTACAGTTAATGTAGTGCGTCCTCTGCACAGTGTGCACCTAAAGCTACCTGAAGCCAATTGCTGTTGTTCTGATCCTATTAATACCACAGGCAGGCAGTTACATAATTTACGGTTAGTGTACTGTGTCCTCTGCACAGTGTGCACCTAAAGCTACCTGAAGAAAATTGGTGGTGTTCTTCTGATCCTATTAGTACCGCAGGCAGCTGCAGTATTTACAGTTAGTGTAGTGCGTCCTCTGCACAGTGTGCACCTAAAGCTACCTGAAGACAATTGCTGTTGTTCTGATCCTATTAGTACCACAGGCAGGCAGCTACAGTATTTGCAGTTAGTGTACTGTGTCCTCTGCACAGTGTGCACCTAAAGCTACCTGAAGAAAATCGGTGGTGTTCTTCTGATCCTATTAGTACCACAGGCAGGCAGCTACAGTATTTACAGTTAGTGTACTGTGTCCTCTGCACAGTGTGCACCTAAAGCTACCTGAAGAAAATTGGTGGTGTTCTTCTGATCCTATTAGTACCACAGGCAGGCAGCTGCAGTATTTACAGTTAGTGTACTGCGTCCTCTGCACAGTGTGCCCTTAAGCTACCTGAAGACAATTGCTGGTGTTCTCATACTAATAATACTACAGGCAGGCAGTTAATTCTGCTAGCTGCAGTATCAGTAAATATATACATCCCAGCTTTGTGCAGCTACATCTCACTGAAGGCCATTAGTATGTCTGGAAAGCCAACAAGGAGAGGCAGACAGTCACAAGCCAATAAAAGAGGGCAAGCAAGCTCTGTGTCTAGAGGCAACAGTGCTGGTCGTGGACACGGTGCATCCTCATCAGCACGTGGTCGTGGGACATGCTTGTCCTTTTTTTCGGCAGCTGGCCGTGTTGAGCTGCAACATGCGGAAGACTTGGTAGAGTGGATGACCAAGCCGTCCTCATCCTCCTCATCCTCTCTCACCCAGGCTCAGGGTACTTTGTCTGGCAAAGCAGCTGCCAACGCGGCCTCTTCCCTCGGCTCAATGGCATCAGTCACTCCTTCCCTAGCCCCACCAGGTCCTCCTGAGGAGCCCCCGAACTGTTTGACCACAGTGTTGGGTACATGCTCCAGGAGGATTTCCAGCGTTTTGAAGGCTCCAATGATGGCACCCAGCTAGAGGAAGGCAGTAACGTGAGAGGGAGTGCCCAAGAAGGACAGCAATCTGGCAGTCATGTTCCCCCAGCTGCAGCATACTGCCAGCTTTGCTCCAGTGATGAGGAGGGAGGGGATGATGAGGTCACTGACTCCACGTGGGTGGCTGATAGGAGATAGGAGGAGGAGGAAGATGCACATCTCCAACAAGGCAGGATACCCTCCAGGGGCCAGCTTAAGGGCAGCACACTGACTGCATCACACCGCAGAGCTCCGCATGTGCAGGGCGCTGCTGTCTCTGCGCGTTATTCCAAAAGTTCTTTGGTGTGGGCCTTTTTTGAGACGTGTGCATCAGATCCCACCGATACTATTTGCATATGTCTCAAGCGTATCTCGCAAAGGCCAAAACATCACCCGCATGGGCACCACATGCTTGACCAGACATATGTCGACCTGCCATGCAGTTCGTTGGCAAGCGTACCTAAAAGACCCACACCAAAGAACAAAGCGGACCTCTCCTTGCTCCTCATCAGCTGGGATCTCCAACCCCACTATACCTTCAGTCCTCTCTGAAACCTGCACTGAGAGGAACGAAGGTGTAGAATTAGGTGTGTCACAGCCAAGTACTTGCGGGCAATCTGCTATCGGTACACTGACGTCAGATTGTACCAGGCAAATATCCCTGCACCGCCGAAAGAAGTTCGCTCCCAACCATCCACATGCCCAGCGGTTGAATGCTAGCTTGGCTAAATTGCTAGCACTTCAACTGCTGCCTTTTCAGTTGGTAGACTCTGCCCCCTTCCGTGAGTTTGTGGAATGTGTGGTTCCTCAGTGGCAGATTCCCAAACGCCACTTTTTCTCACAGAAGGCAATTCTGGCTCTATACCAGCATTGTATCAGCATGCAGGTGGAGCCTGGCACTCAGCATCAGCAGCAGTCTTCAAGGGATCATTTACAGTCCGAAGAAACCCATGGACTTGTACGTGGCTGGGAGGAGGTGGCTGCGGATCATGTCGTCCTTAGTGACCCAGAGGACTCTGGACCGAATTCCTCAGCAAACCTTCTCTGCATGGCCTCCCTGATCTTGCAAAGCCTGCGGAAGGATCCTCATATTCGTGGTATCAAGGGGAGGGATGATTACTGGCTGGTAACCCTCCTTGATCCACGTTACAAGGGTAAGGTTGCGGACCTTATCTTGCTGTCACAGAGGGAGCAGAGGATGAAACATCTTCTGGGAGGTTACAATTTCCTGGTCCTCCTGGACAACGTGTTGCTGAGGCTTCGGTCAGTCACAGAAGGAGCGGTGGAGAAGGTGGCCGTCTGACCGATGCGTTCAGACAATTTTTTAGTCCGCAGCCCCAAGGTCTGATCGGTTCCAGCAACCATCGCCAGCCTCTGATTCACATGGTGCAAGATTACCTAGGGGCAAGATCAGACTTGGACACCTTTCCCACCGAAAATCCTCTGGGTTACTGGGTCTTGAGGATGGATCACTGGCCAGAGCTTGCACAGTATGCAATTGAGCTACTGGCCTGTCCTGCATCCAGCTTTCTTTCAGAACGCACATCCATTGCTGCTGGATGCTTTGTAACCGATCACAGGGTGCGCTTGTCCATCGAATCGGTCGATCGGCTGACCATCATAAAAATGAATCAGTCTTGGATCACCAGCTACCAAGCACCTGATGCTGATGTAACTGATTGTTTTTTTTTTAATGTGAGATCCCTTCAAGACTGCCTATGCTGATGCTGAGTGACTATCCTGTTATGCTGAGTGACAGTCCTCTTCCTCCTCAATTTTCATGCTGATAGCTTGTAAGAACATTTTTGGTTCTGGGCACCGCCACCAGTGGTCAAGGCCCAATTTTTCTGCCCCTGTTTAACAGGGGCGTGTAGTTACAATTTTTGATGCAATACTTTGCAGCAGGGCTAATTCCTGCGCTCCAACTATTGTATCTGTGAGGGGTTGCAGTGTTGTGGTACCAGTGCCCAAGGCCCAATTTTTCAGCCCCTGTTTAACAGGGGCGTATAATTACAATTTTTGATGCAATACTTTGCAGCAGGGCTCATTCCTGCGCTCCAACTATTGTATCTGTGAGGGGTTGCAGTGTTGTGGTACCAGTGCCCAAGGCCCAATTTTTCAGCCTCTGTTTAACAGGGGCGTATAATTACAATTTTTGATGCAATACTTTGCAGCAGGGCTCATTCCTGCGCTCCAACTATTGTATCTGTGAGGGGTTGCAGTGTTGTGGCACCAGTGCCTAAGGCCCAATTTTTCTGCCCCTGTTCAACAGGGACATGTAATTACAATTCTTGATCTAATATTTCACAGCAGGGCCCATCCCTGCGCCCACCAAGAGTAACTGTAAGGGCTTACAGTGTTGTGGCAACGCCGCCACCACCACCACCAAAGGCCCAATTTTTCTGCCCCTGTTCAACAGGTGCATGTAATTACAATTCTTGATATAATATTTCACAGCAGGGTCCGTTCCAGCGCCCACCAAGAGTAACTGTGAAAACTTACAGTGTTGTGGCACCAGCACCACCACCACCAAAGGCCCAATTTTTCTGCCCCTGTTCAACAATGGCATTGAATTACAATTCTTGATCTAATATTTCACAGTAGGGCCCGTTCCTGCGCCCACCAAGAGTAACTGTGAGGGCTTACAGTGTTGTGGCAACACCAACACCTAAGGCCCCAATTTCTGCAGAGTATATAGGGCAGGCCCCTACTTTCAAACATCCAACTTACAAACGACTCCTACTTGCAAACGGTAGGAGAGAACAGGAAGTGGGATGAAATCTACCCCTAGGAAGAGAAATTCTCCCCTGTAAGAGTTAATAGGGGAGAAACGTGTCTCCTCTCCACTGATGCTTTATCACCAATCCTTGTTTCACTAAAAACCCCAAATATTCAAAAAACATTTGTCATTGGGACAGAAAGTGAGGTGAAATCTTCTGAAGAGGTGCACAGACAGCAAAACAAATGTTACAGGGGTGATAACCCTTCCCTATGTTTTCCAAAAAGCTTAAAAATAGATTTTTTGGCTGGAGCTACACTTTAAAAATGTACCAGTTCAAAATTGCACCGCCTGTATACTGCTGTTCAGAGTATATAGGGCCTGGGTGCCCCACGCCTTTCCTTTTTTAAATTTGGGTGGGGGGTTCCCCTTAATATCCATACAAGACCCAAAGGGCCTCTTAATGGACTCGGGGAGGGTGGGGGGTACCCATGCTGTTTGTCTCACTGATTTTCATCCATATTGCAGGGACCCGACATTACATTAAAGCCGCAAGCAGTTTTAAATGACTTTTATTCCTTTAAAAATGTAATTTGTGCAGGGACTGTTCTAAGCACGGGAAACACGCGCCACTTTACAGGCATACTATAGACACCCCCAGGTACGATATTTAAAGGAATATTTCACTTTTTTTTCACTTTAAGCATCATTAAAATAACTGCTCCCGAAAAACGGCACCCCTCTCATGTTTTTTTTTTTTTTTTTTTTTTTTTTTTTTTTTTTTAAATTAAATTTTTTTTTTTTTTTTCCACTTCAGAAACCAATAATCAGAGGGCTAAATCAGCTTGATGTTCATTGACTGGTCGCCTTCTCCGGTTTACATCATCGTGGATAATGCATTAACTCTAATTCCCTTTATAACGTCTCTCCGGATACTTTAATATGGCAACTTGGAAGGGACTCGTATAAGGAAATAGAAATATAGAAAAGATAAAGAGAAAACAGGAAAGGGATATAAGATAGAAGGCTTATGGGCTCCCCATGCCCGTTCTTTGCTGAGCTGCCCGAAATTTCCCAAGAGATTTACTTATTCCCAGATCAACCCCCCCCCCCTCCCCCCCCCCTCAGAATTTGTCCTACATACCATCAAAACCATCATAAAACAAGAAATGGGTCACATACACAAAAAAAAAGAAAGAGAAAAAACAACAAGAAAAAAAAACAAAAAAAACCAAAGAGATATGCATATCCAAATCACTTTGCTATACCGCTCCTTGGTCTCAAGGATCTCGGTTATCTATGTAGTCACCTAAAGCCCCACTCCTGGGCTGATCCTACACCTTGCCTACTAGGGAGCACCTACTTTCTCTAGCCATGGCTTCCACATGTCTTCAAATTCCTGAAGGTTGCCTCTCTTTATATACTCCACCCTCTCCCTACTCAGGGTATCATTGACAGTGGAGATCCATTCTCTCACCGCGGGGGGGTCTCTTGATTGCCATCTTAATGTTATCATCTTCCTAGCCTGGAACAAGGCCCGCGTGATGGCCAATGTAGTGCCCAGTCTCTCCCCCTGAGCTCTTCTATACCCCAGGATACAGGTCATGGCCTCTTTTACTACTATAGTGCCGAAGATACTTCCCAGGTTTCTGGTCACTTCTTCCCAGTATCTAAATAACTTGGGGCACCTCCACAACATGTGGATGAGGTCTCCCGACCTCTGACATCTGGGGCAGTTGTCATTAGGCCTTCCCCCAAATTTAAAAAGTCTTTTAGGTGTATAGTAGGATCTATTCAACAAAAATAGATGAGAGAGCCGCTGTGAAGGGGACACCGAGACCTGTACACTCAGTTCCAAGGTTTTCGCCCATTGTTCCTGGGTCATTCCCCCTATATCCTCTTCCCATTTGGCTTTTAGTCCCTGGAGTATCCCCCCGCTGTTGTCTGGTTTACTTAATTGGTCATAAATTCTAGAGATTAGACCTCTAGTAGGGTTTACCTGCATTATGCACTGAAATAGAGGCATTTCTTCCCAGCATAGAGTCTGGTCTTTAAATTGTGCTTTAAGAGCGTGTTCTAGCTGGAGATATAAGAAGAAGGAGCTCTGAGGTAGCTTGAATTCCCTTACTAATTCCGGGAAACTCTTTAGTTTAGTATCATTATAAAGCTGGCTTAACCTTCTGATGCCGAGATTCGCCCATTCCCCAGAGGTACCTATTTTAAGAACTTCCTGTAGATTACGGTTGTTCCAAATAGGGGAATAAACTGTTGGATCTTCATATCCCATCGTTTTCTTGACAGTTTTCCAGAGTTTAGTTAGCAGCTTGATAGTTGGATAGTTATCGTGGAACATATCCGCCTCTAGTGTTTCAACTAGGTTATTATGTGGAGTACTCAGCAGTAGCAGTTTGCCATTGGGGGTGCCGCCTTTCGGTATCCCACATCCTAGCAGCTGCTGCAGCTGCGTTGCTAAGAAGTAGCGCTCGGGGTGTGGGAGGGCAAAGCCCCCCTCCCGTGTGGGCAGCTGAAGCACTCGAAGTCGAATTCTGGCTTGCTTCCCCTTCCAAATCAGCTCCCTAAAGAGACTATCAATTCTTTTAAACCACTTCTTGCCTATCCAGACTGGCGAGTTGTGCAGGATGTATAGCAGTTGTGGCATCCAAACCATTTTTATTAAGCAAGCGCCTCCAGATTACTATTTTTGTTTCAGTTTAGTTAAGAGGGGAGCGAGGTTTGTGCTGATATACCGGGTTGGGTCCTTCGTCAGGACTATTCCCAGGTATTTCAAGGCATCCACCATTACCATCTGGGATATATCGCCCGCTATTAACTCGCTGATGGGATCTATCGGCATAAACTCGGACTTCTCCCAGTTTATCTCTAAGCCAGAAAAGTTGCCGAAATCCTTCACTATCCTCATCGCACTCGGTAACGAGTGTCTCAAGTCCCCCAGGAATAACAAAATGTCATCCGCATATAGCGCGATTTTTTCCTCGCCCGATTTTCGCAGGAATCCAGTTATCGCTCTACTTTCCCTTATAGAGATGGCCAGGGGTTCCATTGCCAATGCGAACAGCAAAGGAGATAGTGGACACCCCTGCCTAGTCCCCCTTTCCAGCTCAAACCATTCTGAGAGTTCGTTGTTGATTTTTAGTCTTGCCTTAGGGCGGGTGTATAACATTCTAATCCACCTTATAAAGGACGTGCCAAATCCGAATTTTTCCAACACGCGCCATATATAGCCCCACTCCACGCTATCAAAAGCCTTAGATACATCGAGGGTCATTAACGCTCTCGAGCCTGCGTTTTCCGATGATAATTGTAAATTCAGAAACGCTCTTCTAATGTTCAGGCTCGTAGATCTGTTGGCTATAAAGCCCGCCTGGTCTTCGTGTATCAATTTGTGAATAACTCCGTTCAGTCTTACTGCTAGTACCTTGGCAAGAATTTTTACATCAGTACAAAGTAGAGAGATTGGTCTATAGGCAGCTACATCCAGTGGGTCTTTCCCTTCCTTCTGTAGTACCGTAATTGTTGCTTCTAGCATTGAGGCAGGCAGCTGGCCCCCCTCAAGTGACCCCTCCAGGGTTTTTAGTAGTTCAGGGATCAACACTTCACCATACTGCTTATATGTCTCGCTTGGAAAGCCATCGGGTCCGGGTGACTTAAGACATGCCATGCCCGCTACTGCTTGTTGCAGTTCTGCTATCGTTATTGGGGCGTCTAATATGGCGCTTTCTTCCTGCGAAATAGTAGGGATGGTTAGTCCTTCCAAAAAGTCCTCCATCAACGCCTCCTTGCCCCTTTTCTGCGAAGAGTAGAGTTTTTTATAATACCCCCTGAAGGCTTGTACAATTTCTGGAGTGCTTGAGGTTATATCTCCACTCTGTGATCTAATAGCGAGGACCGTGGATGGAGCCGCATTTGATTTTACAAGCATAGCCAATGTTCTTCCTACTCTTTCCCCCTCCACCATGAATTCCTGTCTCTGAAGTAGGCGCCTAGTCTCTGCTTTCTGCATGACCACTAATTTATACTTTTGTTGTTTCTCCTGCCAGGTGCTTTCCAGCTCCGGCGTTGGGTTTCTGATAAAGTTATTTTCGGCCTCAATAGCCTCCCTCAGAGTGCCCTCTTCCTCGCTCCTAGCCTCTTTATTAAATTTAGCCATCTGCTGTATTAGAACCCCTCTAAGAAATGCCTTGAGGGTGTCCCATAGCACGGGGGGAGCCACCGAGCCCCGATTGAACTCCACAAATTCCCTTAGGGTGGAGAGAATTCCATCCGATTTTTTAATTACTTCGAACCAGTGTGGACTCACGCTCCAACTCTTCCTAGGCTTGTACTCTCCTACATTTAGTGTAGCCACCATAAGGGAATGGTCTGAGATGCCTCTTGGCCAATATGCAATTTTTTCAAGCAGCTGAAGTGCCCTGTCATTCCCCAGGATTAAATCAATCCTTGAGAGCGTGGAGTGTGACATAGAACAACAGGTGTATTGCAACGCACCTGGGTTTCGCACCCTCCACAGATCTACTAACCCAACTTCTTCCAGGAATAGACTCAAACGGGTCTTCCCTGATTCCTCTGAAAGTTGTCGTATCGGGAATCTATCCAATTTTCTATCTAGGACCTCGTTAAAGTCCCCGACAACTACTATCGGGCATTCCTTTTTATCCAACAGAAATTTGTGCAATTTAAGCAATACGTCCAAATTAAAAGGGGGAGGGATGTATATGTTTGCCACCACTAACATGACTCCGTCAATGGAACAGAGTAAAAAAATATATCTACCTAGATCGTCTATACTGGTCTGTCTGCAGGAGAATTTTACCCCAGCTTTCACAAAGATACTCACCCCCCTACTAAAAGAGGAGTGATATGCATGAAATTGGTATTGAAATTTTTTCATCTGTAACTGCTGGCTGGTATCTCTAGTTAAGTGAGTTTCCTGCAGACAGACCAGGTCTACCCCAGAGCTTTCCAGCACAGAGAACACTGCCAACCTTTTAAGAGAAGAACCCAGGCCCCTAATATTCCAGGATCCTATTTTCAAGGGCCCGACTACCATCTAGATTCCCAAAGCCTGTCGTGTCATGACAAGAGTTACCCCATATGTCCTTATTATTTTTATAAAGTGAAATTTATGCACCTCTTTACACGAAGAGAGATAAAAGAATAAAAAGGAAATGGAAGAATATATAGAGAGAGAAAGATCTCTCCCAGCGACTACCGTATCAATTCCAAACGTATGCATATTGTAAATTCTAAAATACACGCTTAGTTTAATCAAATCCACCCTGCTTTATTAAAATATACTGCAAAAAGTGCCTGCATGTGTAACAATAATCTATAAGTGGAGGTCCGAAGGCCTCCAGTGTGATTTCTAATGGTGCATGTGTTTGTAACGATAATCTATAAATGGAGGCCAGAAGGCCTCCAATGTGATTTCTGATGGTGTAAGTGTTTATAACAAGTGATTTTCCCACCCTATTTCCCTTCCCTCCCAAATTCTCCCTCCTTCCCTTCCCACCCCACCTAATCTCCCCTACCCAATTCCCCCCCCTTCCCTTCCCACCCCCCCTAATCTCCCCTACCCTCCCACCCCATCCCCCCCCCCTTCCCTACCCACCTCTCTAGGTGTCTCCCCTGGGGGTTTACCATGACCATCCCCACCCTTTTACACCAATTCTTCCACTCGCAACCCCACACCACTCTACCCCCAAACAACTGTGTGCACCCATCCTGTCCCATCCTTCCTAACATAAACCGTTAACGGGCGCCGGAAAAGGGTAAAATCTTTAAGATGCACCCCCCTCCGGAGCAGAAAAAAATGAAACAAAGCAAAGTAACAAAGACAAAAAATGCAGCTCCTCTATCTCCTACCTCCCAGCCCCCTATCGTGTCATCCTGTCATCGCCCCGGCCTATTATATACCCCCCCACTATCTACGTGGGGTTCGTAATTTTTTCTCTGTTATCTTCCAACCACTTCTCAACTTCAGCAGGGGAGTTAAAAAACAAAGTCTCCCCCAGGGCCACAATCCGCAACCTCGCTGGGTATAAAAGAGCGTAGGGCAACTTAAGTTTTTGTAGGTTGCGTTTTACCTGGGTAAACTCTGCTCTACGCCTCTGCAGGTCTGAAGAAAAGTCAGAATAGAATGATATTTTTGCCCCTTTAAAAAAGACCTCCCCTGCTTCCCTAATCTTCCGTAATAGGATCACTTTATCCTGGTAATTGAGAAATCTCAGGAGGAGAGGTCTCGGGTGGCCCCCCTCCCATGGTGCCCTGAATGGGATCCTGTAGGCTCTTATGATGGAGAACGAAGCCGAGAACAAATCTTTCCCGACTATCTCCCCTAACCATTTTTCTAGAAATGCAATTGGGTTGGCGCCCTCACTCCTTTCAGGTAGACCTATCAGTCTCACATTATCTCTTCTACTCCTGTTCTCCATCTCATCCATTTTAGATGTCTGTTTAACTAACTGTTCCTTCAGCCATTTTATTTCTTTAATTATTGGGTGTACATTGTCTTCTAGCCCACTAACTCTTTCTTCCAGGGCGGTTGTTCTCTCCGCCGTCTTCTGTAGATCTTGTCTAACCATTAAGAGGTCTGCTTTAAGATCTTTCATCTGTTCGCAAAGATCTTTGAGCGAGCTATTACACTCCCCTACCGCCATGAGTACGTCCATTAAAGTTGGTTCTTTATTCAGGGGTAGGTTCGGATCGTTTATTAACTGTAGGCTCACCTTTGAGTTTTGTTCACTTAACTCTGGCCCTTTATTACATGTTGATTTGGAAGACTGGATAGCCAACATACCCCCTAAGGGCTATGGATGTGGCTGGCCCTGGCTTTTCCTATCCGATGTCCCCCCCTGTTGACTCTTTTGCTGCGTTCCCTTTTTTGGAGGGGTCAGAGCGGGGGCATGAGCATATTGCTCCAGCTTTGCTGCTGCTGCTGCTGCCGCAGCATGCTGCGAGTTTTTCTCTTTAGAGGAGCGTAGGTTCTGCATCATTCACTCCTATAGGTATACAAGTGGTTCAACAGCAAGGAGTTAGCAGCACCTCTCCACATTCACCAACCCACTAGATAGAATAACTGCCTTATTGCTCCTAAAGTGGAGTATGTGATGGGTGTGTGGGGGGGGGGGGGGAAGCTCTCTCCACCCCAACACACCCCGGCATGGGGAAAGGAGAATTTCAAACAAGGGTGAACTACCGTACCTTAGGTGGCCGGGGTTGGGTAGCTCCCTTCGCCCAGGGGCGCCTCGGCTACGGCCGTACCTAATGCCGCCTCCCTCCTTCACCGCAGTTTTGCGCAGCTGGTTAAATGCCGCTAGGGCAGTCGCCAGCAGTCTACGGTTAGTGAGGTATGTACACAGGTATGCATGCAGCCGCCGAGGAGACAAGGGCTTTTAGCTGGCTTATAGCTTATGATGGCCCCACCTAAAAGTAGGGGGGTCGATATAATCTTAGTGATAAGGGGACACAACAAAAAAAAAAAAAAAAAAAAAAAAAGAAAAAAAATAGTATACTTTGCTTCCTGTGCTATCTCGCTCTGTTCACATATTTAATACTACCAACACAGCAGGTGAGGCAAACTGCTGACACTTAGTTATATTACTGCACCAACACCAAGTTGCCAGGAACTGCCAGGAAACTACCAGAAATCGCTTCTAAACCACGGGGTTGTCACACATTATTTACAGCGGAATCCGGTTGTCATAAAAATACTATACTATACCAGCTCCAGCCGACTTCTCCTCCGTGTCTAACATGATAGTGTGGAAAGTGAAAGTGAAAGCCGCCGCAGCGTGCAGGGACTGATGTCTCTCTCAGAGAATTCCTCAGCTTTCGCCGGTCATTAGGAGTTCAAGAGGGCTCTTAGCAGAGAAGCAGGGAGGTCAGCTTGGCACCGCTCATGTATATCGGCAGCCGTTGAGGAGCTTAAGCCATCCGAGGCGCCGTTCCTTTGGCCGGGGGGAGCGATAAGAACGGGGATGGGACGGAGCACACAGCGTCCCTGCTCTCACTCACTCCACTCCATGCGGCCGCTCCTCAGACACCCGCCCTTCCGGTCACGCCCCCTCCCCCCCTCCGCACCCCTCTCATGTACATACTACCCACCATACACTCCGCACCCCTCTCATGTACATACTACCCACCATACACTCCGCACCCCTCTCATGTACATACTACCCACCATACACTCCGCACCCCTCTCATGTACCTACTACTCACCATACACTCAGCACCCCTCTCATGTACATACTACCCACCATACACTCCGCATCCCTCTCATGTACATACTACCCCCATACACTCCGCACCCCTCTCATGTACATACTACCCACCATACACTAATGTACATACTACCCACCATACACTCAGCACCACTCTCATGTACATACTACCCACTATACACTCCGCACCCCTCTAATGTACTTACTACCCACCATACACTCCGCACCCCTCACATGTACATACTACCCACCATACTCTCCACACCCCTCTCATGTACATACTCTCGACCTCCATACACTCCACACCCCTCTCCTCTACATACTATTTGCCTCCATAGACTCCGCCCCCCTCTCATGTACATACTACCCACCATACACTCCGCACCCCTCTCATGTACATACTACCCACCATACACTCAGCACCCCTCTCATGTACATATTACCCACCATACACTCCGCACCCCTCTCATGTACATACTACCCACCATACACTAATGTACATACTACCCACCATACACTCAGCACCACTCTCATGTACATACTACCCACTATACACTCCGCACCCCTCTAATGTACTTACTACCCACCATACACTCCGCACCCCTCACATGTACATACTACCCACCATACTCTCCACACCCCTCTCATGTACATACTCTCGACCTCCATACACTCCACACCCCTCTCCTCTACATACTATTTGCCTCCATAGACTCCGCCCCCCTCTCATGTACATACTACCCACCATACACTCCGCATCCCTCTCATGTACATACTACCCCCATACACTCCGCACCCGTCTCATGTACATACTACCCACCGTACACTAATGTACATACTACCCACCATACACTCAGCACCACTCTCATGTACATACTATCCACTATACACTTCGCACCCTCTCATGTACTTACTACCCACCATACACTCCGCACCCCTCACATGTACATACTACCCACCATACTCTCCGCACCCCTCTCATGTACATAATACCCACCTTACACTAATGTACATACTACCCACCATACACTCAGCACCCCTCTCATGAACATACTACCCACCATACACTCCGCACCCCTCTCATGTACATACTACCCACCATAAACTAATGTACATACTACCCACCATACACTACGCACCCCTCTCATGTACATACTACCCACCATACACTAATGTACCTACTACCCACCATACACTCCGCACCCCTCTCATGTACATACTACCCACCATACACTCCGCACCCCTCTCATGTACATACTACCCACCATACACTCAGCACCCCTCTCATATACATACTACCCACCCCCATACACTCCACACCCCTCTCCTCTACATACTACTTGCCTCCATAGACTCCGCACCCCTCTCATGTACATACTACCCGCCGTCATACCCTCCACTTTTGGGCCCGGACTGGGACAAAAAATAGGCCCGGGCATTTGAGACTGAGCAGCCCAAGGGAGGGGGGGGTGTGTTTGTGTTCGCGGGGGCGGTTGATGATGGGATATTGGGGTTCCGGGATGTGTGGATTCAATTACAGTACCTTTTTTAACTTACCGTAATCTGACAGATTGGGGCCAATTTAGATCAGAGCTGCCATACGATGCTGTTTTTTGTCATACTTTAACTCAGGTTTTGACGGCGGAGTCCTTAAAATAGTATGGAACAGCACAAGATGAGGGTTGCTCTAATCCAGGGGCAACCTTTTGGGCACAGTGTGCCAAAAAAATTTTTCAACGAAATTGAGAGTGCCTGATGCATAAATTAAAAAAAATAAAAAAATTTCAACTTCACACGAAAAGAAATCTTTATAAAGTAAATGCTGTAAAACACTTGAATAACAGTAAGAAATCAACTGACCTTTGCACCTTCACACCCCAGATCAGCCCCAATTCCTACACCTTCACATCTCAGATCAGCCCTGATTCCTGCACCTTCACATGTCAGATCAGCCCTGATTCCTGCACCTTCACATCTCAGATCAGCCGATTGCTGCACCTTCACATCTCAGATCAGCCCTGATTCCTGCATCTTCACATCTTAGATCAGCCCTGATTCCTGCATCTTCACATCTCAGATCAGCCCCGATTCCTGCACCTTCACATCTCAGATCAGGCGATTCCTGCATCTTCACATCTCAGATCAGCCGATTCCTGCACCTTCACATCTCAGATCAGTCGATTCCTGCACCTTCACATCTCAGATCAGCCCTGATTCTTGCACCTTCACATCTCAGATCAGCCGATTCCTGCACCTTCACATTTCAGATCAGCCCTGATTCCTGCACCTTCACATCTCAGATCAGCCCTGATTCCTGCATTTTCACATCTCAGATCAGCCCTGATTCCTGCATCTTCACATCTCAGATCAGCCCTGATTCCTGCACCTTCACATCTCAGATCAGCCGATTCCTGCACCTTCACATCTCAGATCAGCCGATTCCTGCACCTTCACATCTCAGATCAGCCCTGATTCCTGCACCTTCACATCTCAGATCAGCCCTGATTCCTGCACCTTCACATCTCAGATCAGCCCTGATTCCTGCACCTTTACATCTCAGATCAGCCCTGATTTCTGCACCTGCACATCTCAGATCAGCCCTGATTCCTGCACCTTCACATCTCAGATTAGCCGATTCCTGCACCTTCACATCTCAGATCAGCCCTGATTCCTGCACCTTCACGTCTCAGATCAGCCCTGATTCCTGCACTTTCAGAACACAGGAAAGGCAACCACTCACAGGTGTCAAAAACAGCAGCCATTTTCATTGTGCCTAAACACATGTGCGAACGTAGCCTTAGAACAAAGGTTGGGAGCTACTACTTTAGAAAACAAGTTGCCAGTCGGCAGACCATTTTTGGTCATGAGCCTTTGACAGAACCCGGGCTGAATGGCCAGCTTCTATCGGACCGGCTGCTGTACACACGGGCCGAATGTTGGCAGACATTTGGCATGTGTGCGCTAAAGACTCACAGAGCCAGTTATTAAGCAAAACTCCTGTATAACTGGCTCTGTAATGATTTATAACTGGCTCTATGAGTAATGCTTTATAACTGGCTTTGTTAGTACTGCAAAGCCAATTGTAAAGCATTACCCACAGAGCCAGTTATAAAATATTACAGAGCCAGTTATAAAGGAGTATTGCTTTATAACTGGCTTTTTGAGTAATACTTTTAGTAGTGCTTCCAAAGCCTGTTAAATATTTCATCCACAGTCAACTTTTCTGGGTAGAATGAAAGGCATGAGAAGCTCATTAGCGACCCCTGCCTATGGGAACAGGGACTTAAACAAATAGGCAGTTATTGTAATGTAAATTATTGATCAGTTAACTGTTATCAATAAACTTTATTAAAAAATTCTGGAAGTTTCTAAGAAAGGTCAGGTGACTAGAAGTACCAATAAGAATAAAGAAGAATTTTTAACGGTCGTCAGACCAACGGCAGCACTTCAAGAAGAAGCATCTCCTGAGTCTGTCTCCTCACCTATTGCAAACGGAAAATCTGCTGCGTCAGATGATGGAGCGGGCCTCTGCTCCTGACGGGGATTCCTGGCTGCGTTTCAGCCTTTCCTCGTCGGCTCCTCCGGCCTCATCTGCCTCTTTTCCTCCTCCTTCTCCCCCTCTCTCTTTCCCACAGCCTCCTCCGGTCATGGCTTCTCTTCCAGGTCCCTCCGGTGTTTCATTTCCGGCCAGGGCTCCTCCTCCGGTCCGTCCTCCTGCTGTGTCATGGGCACCTGCAGTGATGGATTCTCCTTACTCTTCGGCTGCTGGCTCGGTTCCTTCGGCTGGAAATAGCTTATGCGCAGTGGACACTGGCATAGTGCTGAGAGAGAGAACGACGTCGGTCCGCCGGATCGAATCCCGGGGACCTCCACTCAAAAAGAAATGTAAGAGTAAAGGTAATAATAAGCGCTCTTTGCGGGACACTGAATTAATGTATGACACTGTTCATACTGGCTTTCATCCTGTTGATAATATTGCTTTGTCTTCCTCTTCTTTCCTGCCTTATTTACCTATGGATAATGTGAATGATGTTTTGCTGTCTCCTGTGATGCGCCCTTTGCTGATTTCTGATGATGTTAGTGCTTGTTCTTTTCCTACAGCTAACCCTTCTGGTTCCCTGTATTCTACACAGGCTGTTTCTGATGCTAATTTGGGGTCTGCAAGACCTGTGAATTCACCTCACTCTTTGCCACAGATGACACCTAGTGGTAAGTCTAATCAAATGCATAATTTAATGTTATGTATGTCTTCTTTTGCTTCATTTGCTGACAATTTTAAAAAATGTTTTTCTGACGGTTTCAATGTTGGGGTTTTACCTGCTGTGTATGTGCGACCGCGTGCGCATGTTCCGTCGGTCGCTGATGCTGATGTTCTGCCTTTATTGAATCCGTCTTCACATTCAGTTCCTGAATGTTGCTTTAAAGAAGCTATGACGTGTGAAATTTCTCCGCTTGGCTTCCATTTATCGTCGTCTGTCAAAAACAAAATTTGAAAAGGCGAATATATTGAGATACTCTCTCTTTTGCCATCTTTTAAAGAAAATCGTATGGATGTTAGGGATTCAGAGAAGACTGACAACGACAAGAGAAAATCTGCTCCGCAAAATTTTAATAACTGGCTACAGGCCTTTTGTATTTTCTCTAGTGTTCTGGGTGAGCGGCGCCCGGAGCTCTGCAGTGGCCTTTTTAGGCATCTTGAGATTATCCTTGAGGCTTACAAGAATTTTCCTGGGCTGGCTTGATTTTTTTACGAAACTTGCTATTTATAAAAATATGGCTTGGGGGACTAAAGATGTGGGTTTGTGGTTGAACCTACTTATACCACGTAAACCCACATTGCCTGTGTCTTCTTCCCAACCTTTGCAATGTAAGAAAGGTTTCTGTTTCAGTTTTATGAGGGGCAGTGTAAATGGCCAAATTCGTGCCGTTATAAACACGAGTGTGCTTCTTGTTCGGGTGCTTCTTGTTCGTTGTTTTAAAAGATTGCATTCTAACATGGTTGCTCCTTCTAGGGATAATTTTCGTGCTGGGAGTAATACCGGTGAAATTGCCTGCCATGTTGCCGTTCCTTCTCAGTTGGCCAAACCGCAGAAAGGCGGAAATTCTCGTTGAGGGTTTTTCCTTTGGTTTTCGATTGCCTCAGTTTTCTGGCCCTGGTTGTCTTTGTTGTGATAACCTTGTCTCTGTTCATCGTTTCCCTACCATTGTCTCTGGTAAAATTGCTAAGGAAATATCTGAAGGTAGGGTTGCTGGCCCGTTTTTATTTCCTCCGTTTGCTAATTTTTGGGTTTCTCCTTTAGGTTTGGTTCCTAAAAAGGAACCCAATAGTTTCCGCCTTATCCATCATTTATCTTTCCCAGCCGGTTTTTCTCTTAATGACAAAATCGAACCTGAATTAAGCACTGTTACGTATACCTCTTTTGATGAGGCGATTTTCAGGATTCGCCGCTTGGGTGTGTATGCTGTTATGGCTAAGGCTGATATTAAATCTGCTTTCCGCCTGTTGCCCATACACCCTTCGGCTTTTAACTCGTTGGGTTTTCATCACAATGGTTTTTATTATTATGATAAGTGCCTTCCCATGGGCTGTTCCTTATCCTGTACTTACTTTGAGATGTTTTCGACGTTTTTGGAATGGGTGGTTACTTTCTTGACGGGTTCATCTAATGTATTGCATTATCTTGATGATTTTTTTATTTTTTGGTCTGACAGATGATTTTGAATGCTTATATTTGTTCACTGAATTTCGTTTAACCTGCCAACGTTTTGGAGTCCCATTGGCTCTTGACAAGTCTGTTTGTCCGACGACTTGTATTGAATTCCTGGGTGTTACCATTGACACTGTATTGATGGAATGTCGTGTACCTCAGGCCAAGTTAGATCGTTTGAGGTTTATGATTTCTTTTGTACTTTCCAAACCTAAGGTTACCGTTCGCACATTGCAATCTTTGTTGGGTTTACTAGCATTTGCTACGCGCATAATTCCTATGGGCCGTGTTTTTTCTAAAAGAATGTATAGAGCTATTGCTGGTTGTAGATCTCCGAATCATTTTGTGCGGATCAATTCTTCTTTAGTATCTGATTTGTTGGTTTGGAATGATTTCTATTCCTTGTATAATGGTCGTTCTTTTTGGCAGACACCTTTTCAGGATAATTCCGTTGTTTCTTTATTCACTGATGCAGCTGGGAGTACGGGTTATGGTGCCTTTTATCAGGGTCATTGGTCGGCTGCACGTTGGCCTGATTGTTGGCTTTCGTTGGGCTATACAAAAAATGTTGTACTCCTTGAATTGTTTCCGATTCTGGTTTCGTTGGATATTTGGGGTGTTCACCTTCGCAATTCTCGTTTGTTGTTCCTTTCTGATAATAAAGGGGTTGCCTATGCGATCAATTGCTTGTCTTCTAAGTCTTTGCCTGTGTTAGCTGTTTTGCATTGCATTGTTCTTAAATGTTTAGAACTTAATCTTTGGATTAAAGTTAAATACATCCCTGGATACACTAATGTGATTGCTGATTCTCTTTCACGTTTTCAGATAGATCGGTTTCGCGCTCTGGTACCGGAAGCGGATCTCCTTGGTCTACCTTGCCCAGGAACGACTATGGTCCGTGGTCTGCGATCTGTGAATTCTGCATTGATGAACTCTCTTGCTCCTTCCACGTGGGCGAATTACAACGCCGTGTGGTCTTTGTGGACTGTCTTTTTGACCTCTTTAGGTTTTCCTTCTAGTTGTATTTCTGAGACTTTGGTTTTGCGTTTTTTGGATTTTTTGATGCAACGCAATTATTCGTATTCGCATATTGTTAAGATATTGGTGGGGATTTCTTTCTTTTTAAAAGCCGTGGATTTCCGCCTTGTTCTTCTTTTTTCTTAGTTAAGCAGGCCCTTAAGGGTTACCGTAAACACAGTTACCGTAGTGATACTCCTGTTCTGGTCACTTTCTCTCTTTTGCGACATTTGATGGCTGCTTCTGCCTTTGTTTGTTATTCTACTGCTGAGGATTTACTTTTTAAGGTTTCTTTTAGTTTGTTATTTTTTGGGGCTTTTCGTATTTCGGAATTGCTACCTAAGTCTTCATCCTCTCTGGGAGGTTTGTGGTTTTCTGATGTTTCCATGGGCCTTGATTTTATTAAAATATTTCTGCGGCGCAGCGACTGAGGCGGCCAAGTTGGGTTTCTCTGAGTCCGATATTAAAAAGTTGGGTGGTTGGAAATCAGACTGTTATCTTTCCTATATTAGACCTAATTTATGTTTTTTCTGATTTTAGGTTCTTCGAACGCTGTATGGATTATTGGACATTCATTCGTTTATTAGGCCCATGTTTGAGCCTCCAACAGAGTCTATGGACTTAATTTAAATTTAAACGGTGCGACTATTGTTTGGCATGGTTACCGTGGAATGTCTTGGTTTGCTCTTCGTTCTTTATTAACGGAATTGCTTTCTTCTTTCTCTAGTCCTGATGTAGTTATTATTCATTTGGGGGGTAATGATTTGGGGATTCATAAAACTTTAGATTTGGTTTCCCAAATTAAACTTGATTTTCTTCATTTACGCTCTGTTCTCCCCTCCTCGGTTCTGATTTTTTCAGAGATTGTTCCGAGATTGAAATGGTTGATTGATCCTGATCTCTTATATCTTGAGAAGATCAGAAAGAGGGTGAACAGACTTATCAATAAATTTATGCCCTCTGTTCAAGGTTTTTCTTATAGACATACTGATTTGGAAGGTGGATTGTATGGGCTTTATCGCCCTGATATGGTCCATCTTTCTGATATAGGGCTTGATATATTTAACTTGGATTTGCAAACTTGTGTGGAATTGGCCGTGGCCCGGGTGGGGTGCCAGGCTATATGAATATAGCCTGGCGTTTGGGGTATGGTATATTAACGTTAAAGATGTATATATATATGGTTTGAGCTTTAATGGCTGAACTATTTGGTTTTAATTGTTTGAATATAGTTCGAGCTTTGATGGCTGAACTATTATTGTTTTGGTATGATTTTAGTAAGCTAATTGGTATTTTTATTATGCCAATAATAAAGGACCACGGCCATTTTTATCCAAGTCTATAGTCTGTTTGTATTTATTTTATTTATTATCATTATATTGTACATCAGTTTTCAGCCTCTGATCCCATGAAAGGCAGGAGAAGCTCATTAGCGACCCCTGCCTATGGGAACAGGGACTGAAACAAATAGGCAGTTATTGTAATGTAAATTATTTATCAGTTAACTGTTATCAATAAACTTCATTAAAAAATTCTGGGAGTTTCTAAGAAAGGTCAGGTGACTAGAAGTACCAATAAGAAGAAAGAAGAATTATTAACGGTCGTCAGACCAACGGCAGCACTTCAAGGAGAAGCATCCCTCCCTCCCTATGTCGTGGTTCTTGTTATGTGGCTGGTCCCTTCTGCTGTAAGGGGGTATGGTATATTAACGTTAAAGACGTATATATATATATGGTTCGAGCTTTAATGGCTGAACTATTTGGTTTTAATTGTTTGAATATAGTTCGAGCTTTGATGGCTGAACTATTATTGTTTGGTATGATTTTAGTAAGCTAATTGGTATTTTTATTATGCCAATAATAAAGAACCACGGCCATTTTTATCCAAGTCTATAGTCTGTTTGAATTTATTTTATTTATTATCATTATATTGTACATCAGTTTTCAGCCTCTGATCCCATGGTCTCCCCTTCAGCTTTAGTACCCTTAAACACTGGAGGAGTTTTTCAGGCGCTTTAGCGCTAAAAATAGCGCCTGTAAAACGGCTGAAAAAAAGCCTCAGCTGCAATCCCAGTGTGAAAGCCCGAGTGCTTTCACACTGGGGTGCTGCGCTGGCAGGGCGTCACAAAAAGTCCATTGGTGGTCAGTGAAAATGATATAAAGTAAATAAAAATAATTTTTAAAAAATGTAAAGCACCCCCATGACGCCCACACACGCTCTATATAAAAAGATTTATGTAGGACGAGCACATGTATGTAAACATGTATACATCTATAGACACAAATGCTGGACACGTGAGCGCACCTGCAAGGTAACCCCACCCCGGGAGAGAGCTTCTCCTAGGGTGTTATCTGATGCGGGGAGGAGCCGCGAGAGCTACCAGGGAACCCCAGAAGACGAGGATCGGGGCCACTCTGTGCAAAACGAGCTGCACAGTGGAGGCAAGTATGACATGTTTGTTATTTAAAAAAAAAAAACGAGCCTTTACAATCACTTTCATTTTGGAAATATACCGTTGTTGCACTTTCTTTCATGTAAGTTTATTTTTCTTTATATTCTATAATAAACATTTATTTTGAACATAGTGCAGAGAAATTCTGTGACGAATGCATGTAGTGTAAGCAGTGCAAAATGTAGGTGGGGATTTGTGTGGGTGTGGCTTGAGTGTGGGTGGGAACACATGAGCGGGGACAGGGGGCCCCAGGATCTCCTATTGCCTGGGGGCCCCATGAGTTGTCGGTCCACCCCTGCTCTCTTTGTTCCTTTTTAAAAGTGACTGGCGCCCATCTTTCCACCTTGCACAACACCCATCATGCCTAGTAGCCTGCACCCTGAGGAGGAATGTCAGCTCTCCCTGACTCTGGGGGTCATCACCAGGCCCTTTGGAGGTCGGGGGGACCACTACATTAGCTTTATTTATTTTGTTTAACACTTTAGCTTTTCAGTTGCCTAACCACCTTTATGGTAAGGTGACCAGATTTTTAAAATTAAATCCGGGGACATTTTTTTTTTTATTGGCAAATGGTAAACTATTTTGTAAACATATTTTTCTCAAATGATATATGCAGTGTATGTGCTATGTGTTTATGGAATGATTGTATGATATATACGTTATTTCTCACATTTAGTCCATAAATAAAGATTAAAAAAAAGATACTGCTTTGATTTTTTTTGAGTTATGAATGCCAAATGTTATGAAGATGAAAAACAGAAAAAACAGAGTGCAGAGTTCAGGAGTGCATTACATAAACAATGCAGGGCTCAGATGTGCCCATTTATGCAGCCTGACCAGTGTCCATCTATGCAGCCTCACCAGTGCCCAGCAATGCAGCCTCACCAGTGCCCAGCAATGCAGCCTCACCTGATCCCAGCAATGCAGCTCACCTGTGCCCAGTAATGCAGCCTCACCAGTGCCCATGTATGCAGCCTCACCGGTGCCCAGCAATGCAGACTCACCTGTACCCAGGAATGCAGCCTCACCAGTGCCCAGCAATGCAGACTCACCAGTGCCCAGGTATGCAGCCTCACCTGTGCCCAGCAATGCTGCCTCACCTTTGCCCAGGATGCAGCCTCACCTGTGCCCAGAAATGCAGCAGCCTGACCAGTGCCCAGGAATGCAGCTTCACATGTGCCCAGGAATGCACTCTCACCAGTGCTCAGGAACGCAGCCTCACCAGTGCCCAGGAATGCAGCCTCACCAGTGCCCAGCAATGCAACCTCACCAGTGCCCAGCAATGCAGACTCACCATTGCCCAACAATGCAGACTCACCAGTGCCCAGATATGCAGCCTCACCACTGCCCAGGAATACAGCCTCACCTGTACAGAGGAATGCAGCCTCACCTGTGCCCAGGAATACAGCCTCACCTGTACAGAGGAATGCAGCCTCACCTGTGCCCAGCAATGCAGCCTCACCTGTCCCCAGGAACACAGCCTCATCAGTGCCCAGCAATGCAGACTCACCAGTGCCCAGGTATGCAGCCTCACCAGTGCCCAGCAATGCAGCCTCACCTCTACCCATGAATGCAACATTACCTGTGCCCAGCAATAAAGCCTCATCTGTACCCAGATATGCAGCCTCACCAGTGCCAAGGAATGCAGCCTCACCAGTGCCAAGGAATGCAACCTCACCTGTGCCCAGCAATGCAGCATCACCTGTGCCCAGAAATGCAGCCTTGTGTGTGCAGTGGATGAGAGAGAGGAGAAAGGAGCCAGTGTTCTGCTGAAAATGGCAAGATCATCACACAGATCTTGGGCGGGTGCTGAGGCGGGGGGGGGGTGGCCTGCCCTGGGTGCCACACACTGGGTGGGGTGCCATGCCTGCATCTCCTGCTGTGTCAACTTTAAATTGATTTGGAGGACCATCAAATAAGTCCCGCCTCCTGGATGGCTACTACCTATGATAGACAGCACACATGCCCCGGCAGTGGACAAGTGTGCTGTCTGTCAAAGGAGAAAACCAGGTGGGACTTGTGTGAT
The DNA here is from genome assembly GCA_037952925.1 of Lithobates clamitans. Lineage (NCBI taxonomy): Eukaryota > Metazoa > Chordata > Amphibia > Anura > Ranidae > Lithobates > Lithobates clamitans. The sequence continues at coordinate 4,343,152 of JBBGZY010000451.1, forward strand.
GGCAGGCACCCGGCGAATCAAATTAAAGTTGACACAGCAGAATCCATTTGCTCAGAGGGGGATCTCTCCCCTGATTACCGCTGAGCAAACAGATGACATGTCTGTGTCCAGTCCGCTGATGCTGAGCAGGCATGGACACAGCACGCTGCTCTCTATGGGGTTTTTGGATGGAAACGGACCATCCAATCTGATCCGCCAGACGGATGGGGAATGGATCTCCCATCTGTCTGTTTTTAGTGGACCGGATCGGATGGTGGCAGGTGTCAGCGGACACAGGTCCGCTGACATCTACCGCTCCATAGAGGGCAATGGATGGTCTGATCGGGTCTGCCTGAAAAACTGACAGGGGGACCCGATCAGTCCGCCAGTTTGAAAGGGGCCTAACACATCTTTGCTCTGTACCCACTCCACCTCCAACCCCCAGCACATCTCTGTACCCCACCCACACTTTCACCCAATGGTCACTCACCAATCAATGTGGATAACAGTCTGATGTCAGCATCTCCCCCTGCACCTCAGATCACTTCTGTTGCAGTTCCCTGTGCCAATCGCCACCTCCCACCTCCCCCCACTGCATACTAAACTGACAGCCGGAGATGCCGGGTCTTGGGCCCCCCCGCCACTCTCCAATCCGGGGACAGATCCGGGGACAGATCCGGGGACAGACAGTCTCCAGGGAAAGTGTTCTCAATCCGGTTACTGTCCCTGGAAATCGGGGACGTCTGGTCACCCTACCTTATGGTGTTCATTCCTCTTGCCTGTAGGTGTTACTATTTACAGTTGTTACAGTTCTACTATTTACAAGTCAAGATGGGAGGTCAGGCAGTTGACAGGCTAATAATTGTCACATTTCTCTATTCGAGAATTCACTGAGAAAAGTTCAGCAACAAAATATTAATGAGCAGGACATCTTGGGGAGTCAGTTAAAGTGGAATTAAGTGTAAAAAAAAAAAAAAAATTGCGGACAGGCGGGCCTTTTATTGCAGAAGAGACATGCAATGTACATGGAGTTGCACCACATTTCTTGGCACAGTACCAATGTGCCAGGATGAATGACTCCTGTGCATTGTCATCCTGCACCAGTGAATCAAGACAGCCAAAGACCAAATATCTCTATCACTGATTTAGCTATAGTGAAATACAGTAGTTTAAAGAAGTATCAAACCCAAAAGAAAACATTTATTATCTTGCACCTTACCAATTCTTAGATGTGATGGCTGTATTTGTTTCCTTTTTTAGGCTTCGCTTCTTCTATTTTCATCTGGCCATTCAACCAGCAAGTCTGTTGCTTTTCACAGTGCAAAACTCTCCAGCAGAATGTATCAGTTTAAATGGATGAGACAAACCACTTAACACTGGCAGGAGTGATTAACCACTTCAGCCCCGGATGGATTCACCTACTTCATGACCAGGCCATTTTTTTGTGATACAGCACTGCGTTGCTTTAACTGACAATTGCACAGACCTGCAATTGTCGTGCAATGCTGTACCCAAACAAAATTTATGTCCTTTTTTACCTGCAAATAGTGCTTTCTTTTGGTGGTATTTGATCACCTCTGTGGTTTTTATTTTTTGCGCTATAAACAAAAAAAGCCCACCAATTTTGAAAAAAAAAGCATTATTTTTACTTTTTGCTATAAAACACATCCAACAAAAATTTTGGCTCACCATGAGCAATTGCTTATATTTACTGAACCATTATGAATGGGTGAGTGTTTTTATGTAACTGTCCTGCTAATTATGTTGTAGTTTATTTTGTATGTGTAGCCAAGGGTTTGCTACTATAGTTATTATAATTGAACAGTTTGTTGTTGCTTCAAATGAGTTTGGCTCCCTCTAGAGGCCGCTGGACTCTGGTAGGATTTTTCCTTACCCCTTGAGAAGGAATGCAGCAAAGTATTGTGGGGGATGTAGTTTGGAGGAGGAAGTTAGCTGGATCAGCTAACAGAGCAGCAGGAGGTCTGTGTTTGACCAGGAGTGAGAGACTGCAGCCTATACAGAGAGAGTCGGATCGCCTGCCTCTGAGGGATCTCGGAATACAGCCCTGCTATCCTAGCAAGCGGACCGGCCTGCGCTTCAGAGCAACTGGAAGCCCCTGCACTTCATCGGGAGTTGCAGCACAGTGCGGTGGCGCCATCTTCACTAGACGGAGACACCAGGAGGGGATTCCGGACGGAGCCTCACAGCCATTGGGGTCTATTGTGGTGAGAGGGCACCTGCCCATTCCAGTAGAGAGTACAGTATTGCTGAGTGAGTTCTTTCTACAGATTGCTGGTGAGACTTGTAGTTTCACGGAGGTGAATCTACTTCTTCACAGGCATCATACAGCTGGACTTTGGGGCCTTGTCTCTTCTCCCCTGTGCTGTAAGGTCAGTACTGTATTGCACTCACATGTAAGGAGGAATCTACAAGTGGTGATATTTCTTCAGTTAAGCCGTCATCAGCATATCTTTTGTTCTACAGTCATTTCTTTGCAGTTTAAACCTCAGGCTAGCTGAAGATATCCAGAGTTGAAAGAACTTTCACCATCTTCCTCTTTTACTAAGCATTACTGCTTCACTTATAAGTTGAACTGAAATTGTAGCCTAGGGGGAGCCATTGAATATATGCTAGACTTTAAACTGTGTTCTTGAATGTAAAGATTATATACTGCATTTTGGTCTGTGTGTTGAGACCTCAGTGGGAAGGTATTTAATATATGTTTTGAAGATAATGAGTACTTATCCCTCTATGCACCAGTTCACATATACTCCTTAAAGTGATTATAAGGATGCATATATGCATTAAGTGATAACAATTGTCAATCATAATTTGTGTTTATTCATGCTCTTTATTGTGTTATATTACTTATCTCAGTAAACTTTTCTGAGTGGTTCAGTGATATCGTGTGATTTTATAAAAACAATAAAAAGAACGATTATGGGACTTTAGATGAGGTGTATGTCTCTGCAAGTATGGAATGTCAACTTATTGGTAGTAACCAATCCCCAAAGGGTAGTCCCTGTCATGAACAAAATAATATTTCTTGTGTACAATATAGGCACGATATAAACATATTCGATGCACAATAGTCACATATTTGATGTTTATACATAAAAGGACATGATTGGTACAAACAACAATAATGAAGAATTAATGTACAAAATTGATAATAATAAATATTTATAAACAACATAGTAAGATAATTCATAGTATTCAAGCACGCTGTAAACCTGGCACCCTTGAGTATGGACTCAACGCGTTTTATGGCGTTTAAAGCCAATCTTCAGGAGTAGGATGCTAAAAGATAAGTAAAATTGGAAAGTAAATAAATAAATTAAATAAATTTGCCTACGTCAGAAATCTATATAGTAGGTTAGGCTCACTAGTTAGAAAGAAGATGTAATGATGGTACTAACCTGTACTGTATCCAATGGGTGTATACCCATTGCTACTGTGTTAAAATGAACAAAGCCTGGGTATGTTTGTCTCCCCCGGGGTTGAGGCGGGGATACCCAGCCCAGTGCAATCCCCCCAACCCAGCGCCCATACGGATATGCAGGCTAGGTGGGGGGTGAAGGGGCCAGCCAGCCGAGGATAGGAGGATAGACCACACATAGGGGGACCGAGGTGGGAAGTTAAGAGGCCCAGGATAAGGTATGGTTACTGTATAGTAAGCAAATCCAGGAACGAAGTGTCCATTAGAATCCTACAATACATACAAGAAAGGGGCTAAGTAAATGTAATTACATGTATTGTATATAAAGAAAAAATATGAATATCAAATCCTGGGGAAACCTTCACATACCTAGGTCAAGCAAGATGAAGATGAATATTGTTGTCCCAGATAGATGGTAATAGCCTATGAGTGGCCCCCAGCTCCCTCCCGGCTGATATACCCGCCAAAAGGGGCGGGACCCCGCCAACGTCATGCGTGCACGCTAAGTGGCGAGGCGGAGATACACTCCATCGTCGCCGCAGCGTGAGATGATAGAAGTACACACCCCTCGATCGGCACGTAGGGAGAGGCCGCGCGAGAGAGTGCGTGAGCATGACGTCGAGGTGCAAAGGTCAACCCCTACCCCGTCACATATGGGACGGGCGAAGGGGAGGAACTGGGCACCTCGCAACCCCGGAGCGAGACCACAGAACCCATGGCCATGGACATAAGACTAGGGGAAGTAGGTCGGGCTAGTGTAAAACCCCTAGATAGAGAGCCTAAAACTAGTTAAATAAAGATGATTACATAGACATAGGAATTATGGATAATCTTGCTGGGAAAGAAATCTAATAATTAATAATATAATATAATGAAAGTATAACCTATGTTAAAGCTAAAGTAGGAGTCTATGGATATGTCTGGATAAATGAATATAACTAAAAGTAATATGTTGGGCATAGGGGGTCACATCAGGAAATGGGTGTCTTCCACCCTAATATACATAGGAGAAATAAAAATAAAAGAAACCGAAATGTGACCCACATCCGCCCAAACATAAAGGAGTAGAGACTCACCTCCATCCCTAGGACATTATAAAAACAATAAAAAGAACGATTATGGGACTTTAGATGAGGTGTATGTCTCTGCAAGTATGGAATGTCAACTTATTGGTAGTAACCAATCCCCAAAGGGTAGTCCCTGTCATGAACAAAATAATATGGACACTTCGTTCCTGGATTTGCTTACTATACAGTAACCATACCTTATCCTGGGCCTCTTAACTTCCCACCTCGGTCCCCCTATGTGTGGTCTATCCTCCTATCCTCGGCTAGTAAGCAAATCCAGGAACGAAGTGTCCATATTATTTTGTTCATGACAGGGACTACCCTTTGGGGATTGGTTACTACCAATAAGTTGACATTCCATACTTGCAGAGACATACACCTCATCTAAAGTCCCATAATCGTTCTTTTTATTGTTTTTATAATGTCCTAGGGATGGAGGTGAGTCTCTACTCCTTTATGTTTGGGCGGATGTGGGTCACATTTCGGTTTCTTTTATTTTTATTTCTATCGTGTGATTTTCTCATTGCTAACGTCACATTGCAGAATGGAACCCAAGATGTCAGAGGTAAGTGAAGATCTGCAGAGTCGGAGTAGCCAGTGGGATATAGAGTCAATCAGCAGCCCTTACGGGGTTACCGCTACATACTATTCATACAAGTGTATCATAGTATATTATGTCCTGTATCACAGATTGACACTTTTTATAACGTGATTTGTAACTAATAAATAATTCTATGAAAGATACGATGGAGGCTCGCCACTGCTATAATCTGGTTGTGTTAGGTTGCATTAGTATATATTCTGCTACATATTTTTGGTAAAAAAAAATCCCAATAATCGTATATTGATTGGTTTGCGCAAAAGTTATAACGTCTACAAACTATGGGATATTTTTATGGACTTTTTTTTTTTTTATTGTTTTTACTAGTAATGGCAGCGATCAGCGATTTTTTAGCGGGACTGGGACATTGCAGCAATTCTGACACTAATGCCTCGTTTCCACTGAGCGGATCGGTTCGGTTCGGTACGCTATTTTGGGTGTTTCCATTATCAAAGCGGCCCATACAACCGAACCGTACTGCTCCATTCAGGGTCCTGCTTCAGATGTGGAGCCATAGAAAATGGAACGGTTTGGTTAGGGTGGAGCTACGATACATTCCACTGATTGGCTGACAGAAAACCCTCTGCTGTGCTAGGCTGAGGCATTTTTTCTAAACCTTGTATGGCCCCTTGTGGTCCCACTTGCAGTGGAAACACTCACCAGAATAGATCGGACCATTCTATGCCATTCAAACTGTACCGACCCGAACCGATCCGCTCAGTGGAAACGAGGCATAAGTGACACTTTTTGGGGACCAGTGACACAAATACAATGATCAGTGCTAAAAAAAATGTGCACTGTCACTGTATAAATGACATTGGCAGGGAAGGGGTTAACATCAGGGGTGATCAAAGGGTTAAGTGTTTTTCTAGTGAGTGCTTTCTAACTGTGGGGGGAATGCTGACACTGGAGGAAAAGAGTGATCCATATTTCTGCTTAGCAGAAACACAAGATCTCCATTTTCCTCCCTCACAGAACAGCAGTCTGCCTTGTTTACCTAGGCAGACCGCCGTTCTGTCTCTCCTCTAAAAATGATCGCGGGTGGCCAGTGGCCATCGTGGCCGCCGGACTCGCTGATTGGCTCTTGCTGTGTTCAGTAACAGCGGGGGCGTGGCTCCGGTGGCTCGCGCGTGTGCCCCACAGCCAATGAAGGCGATGACGTACAGGTACGTGATTATGCGCTTAAGGGTCGCCCTGCTGCAGTATATGTACTTGGGGTGGTCCTTAAGTGGTTGAAATGCTTTTATTTATTCATGCAAAACCTTTATCTTTATCCATGATTAAACCACACATTGTTCACATTGATTCTGCACCTTTTCATGGCTTAGAGTGTTGCTTGTCTTTTCAGTGTGACTTTTGGCATGTTTGTAGCCCATTTGTCATGCTGCAAAACACGTGACAGACCACTAACCGCATTTAGAGCGCCATTAAGAATTATCACAAGAAAGATTAAAGTGTTTGTAAAGGCTGAAGGTTTTTTTAACTTCATATGGCTCTCTGTGTGAGTGGACGCGCAGAGCTGCGGCTTAGGAGTGAGCCTATGGAAACAAAGAAGAATGGCGGCACATCCGGAAGTAAAATCAAAAGAATTTATTGAAAATTCATAAAATGAAGAACATGACAAACATCAATCTGTCAGAAACCATGAATCAGGCTCACTTGTTTAATAATAATAAAAAAGGGTAAACATAGTCAAAACATAGCCAGAGTCCAGAAACCGGAACGGATAGTCAGACAAGCCAAAACGTCAGGGAGCCAGAGATGAGCGTAGTAGAACAGCAAGCAGGATCTGGAGCCAGAAGGAATGTCAGCCAAGCAAGTCTTTAACAGGAACACAGGCGAGCGTCTCTAGACATGTGACCAAGGCGAAGGCAGAGATCATCTGGGCTGGACGGCTTAAGTAGGCACGACTGATGAGCAGGATATCATCAACAGGTGAGTCACTGTGTAGAGAAAGGGGCTGGCAATTAGCCGACAGCTGAGCAGCCATCTCAGAGAAGGAGGGGCTGAGCCCAGCCCTGGCAGTACCCACTCCTCAATGACCCCTCGCCCTCGGAGGACCACCAGGCTTGAGGGGAAAACGTCTATGGAAATAACGAAGGAGCACAGGGGCATGTACGTCTGAGGTTGAGACCCAAGAGCGTACCTCCGGACCGTACCCTTTCCAATGCACCAGGTACTGTATGCGCCCACGGAACCTACAGGGGTCAGCAATGGACTGTTCTTCATACTCCTCATGGTTCTCAACCTGTACAGGGTGAGGAAGAGGCACCGAGGTGGTAAAGCGGTTGCAGACCAAAGGTTTTAATAAGGAGACATGAAATACATTTGAGATAAGCATATTAGAAGGAAGTTCTAATGCATAAGCCACAGGGTTAATCCTGTGAAGAATACGGAAAAGCCCAATAAACCAAGGTGCAAACTTCAGAGAGGGAACACGAAGTCGGAGGTTGCGAGATGACAGCCAGAACCTGTCCCCAACCTGGTAGGAAGGCGCAGGCAGGCGTCGGCGGTCAGCATGGAGTCTGTACCTATCATTATCATGTCGCAAAGCCTCCTGGACTTGTGCCCAAGTGGAACAAAACCATGGAGATGCTCCTCTAATGCAGGAATACTCTGAGCAAATGAGTCAGGCAACATGGAAGGTTGGAAACCATAGTTTGCCATAAATGGGGACAATTGGGAAGCAGAATTCAAGGCACTATTGTGAGCAAACTCCGCCCACGGTAAGAGGTCTGACCAGTTGTTATGATAGTCAGAAATATAGCAATATATTATAATATATATTATAAATATAGCAATGTAGGATTGGCTCGTTCTGCTGCCCCATTAGACTGTGGGTGAAATTCCCAACTGTGCACAAAAGGCTCGCCAGAACCAGGACACAAACTGACTACCCCTATCCGAGACAATCACCTTGGGTAGCCCATGTAAGTGAAAGATCTCCCAAGCAAAAATTTAAGCCAGTTTCTTAGAAGTGGGCAACTTTTTAAGTGGAATACAATGAGACGTTTTCAAGAGCCGGTCAACCACCATAAGGATAACTGTGTTGCCCTGGGAGTTGGGTAACTCCACAATGAAATCCATAGACAGGTGGGTCCAGGGCCTCTCTCCATTGGGTATGGGTTATAGGAGGCCCACTGGAAGGTGTTATGGAGTCTTACTCTAAACACACGGAACAGGCAGCTACAAAGGCAGTTACATCAGCACATAGACTAGGACTCTAGAATTGTTGGGAAATGGCCCAAAAGAGATGATTCTTCCCAGGGTGGCCAGCACCCTGGTCCCTGCATCGTGAGACTTTTTTGGCAATCTGTCAATGCTGGGGAACTCTGCAGGTGGTTCTACTGGATTCCAAGTTTTAGAAAAAGTTGAATAGGTTGTGTCTGGGATAAGAGTCCCACTGACAACTAATTAGCCTGGGAGGGCTTGGTACAATGACATAGCAAATGTTGCGGGGGATGCTCCTTGGACACTTGCAGTCCAGACTGACCTAATGGTCTTGGGTCCTGTTATCTCTGTACTGTTGAGCGCCTGGAAGCCAGATTCCGGGAGCTTCAATTACAGGGCTTGGAGACATTTTATACATGGGGTAAAGCCAGGATGTGGCACCCGCAGAAATTCTCCAATCGGGTAGGGAAGTGAGATTGGCCTTAAGTACCATTAAAGTTTCCCAGAGGCTGTTGTTTATCACTCCTTGATTCATACTTCATACAGGGTGTAACACAGACAGTCCCACCTGTCAGGCCACCCTTGTGTCCTTGGGACTTGAATTTGCTCTTGACTGTCTTCATTTTAAGTGCTTTTTTGCATTTCGCGGATTTGCACTACAGTCCGTTTAACATGGTTTCCTATGGAACACATTCTGTAGTGCAAATCTGCAAAATGCAAAAAGCACTAAAAATGCATAGGTGTGAATCAGGCATTAGTCCTTTGACTTGGAAGGTGGCTTCTTTGATTGCTATCACTTCAACATGTGGAGTATCAGAGCTGGCGGCTCTTTTCTTGTTAGGAGCCGTTATTGGTCCTGCATCATGATAAGGTGAGGTTGTGTCCTCATCCATCTTTATTGCCTAGAGTGTTTTCTAGTAGATGTGCACCGAAATTTTAGGCGCCAAAATCATATGTGTTATCGTCATGCGGCCGAAAGAAGAAAAGGTGCCGATAATGAAGCCGAAAAAGGGGGCGTCCACCCCGCCAGGTGCTGCACATTGTGGGGGTGTCATCCTGGCAGCTCCTCCCCTCCCTCCCCCTCTCCTCGCAGAACAGCGATCACCCTCTGTGTCACAGAGCTGAATTGTTTGGCACAGGCTGTAACAATGTCCCGCCTCCTCTGATAGATGGCACACTGAGCCAATGCCGGGAAATTGAATAATTGTGGCGTGTATCATAGGAGGCGGGACTTTGTTACTACGGCCGCCCGACCCGGGAAATTCAAACCCAGCTCAGTGACACAGAGGGAGATCGTCGCTCTGATCCAGGCACTGGTAGGCTGCATCTGACAGGCACTGGTGAGGCTGACATCTGACAGGCACTGGTGAGGCTGACATCTGACAAGCACAGGTAGGCTGCATCTGACAGGCACTGGTGGGCTGCATCTGATAGGCCCTACCAGTGCCTGTCAGATGCAGCCTACCTGACCATTGGATCAGCGTGCCATCTGGAGGCGGGACATTGTTACTACAAGAAGAGGAGGAGGGTGGGGAGGAGGAAGGAGAGAACAGGACCTTGAGCTGCCATGATGACACCCCTCAATGGGCGGCACCCGGCGGTGCGGCCACCGCTACTGCGCAATTATCGACACCATTTTCGGCCAATATGTTTCGAAATTTTGGTGCATCCCTAATAAATTCATATAAATTTAAATTGACGATATTATTTAACTACTTGCCATCCGAGCTATAGCCGAAAGACAGCCACAGCACGGACCTTAATTGCCAGTAGGGCGTCCATGGATGTCCTCCTGAGCAAGCGCTATCTGCGTGTCCCTGCGGGTACGCTTTGTGTTGATTACAGATCCGAGTAAGGGGTCAATCCCAGCCACTTATCACGTGATCAGTTGTCAGCCAATGACGGGTGATCACGTGATGTAAACAGAGGCTCGGTAGTCGGTATTTTTTCCCCACACTGTCAGCATGAGGGGGAAAAAAAGCCCCTCACCGGCTTCTGTCAGAGGGATATCGGTCGCTCACACAGAAAGCCGCGGCTGCATTTTCTGTGCTCACCAGTGTCAGCTGCCAGTACCCACTGTGCCACCTACCAGTGCCACCTATCAGTACCCACCAGTGCCACCTACCAGTGCCCACAGTGCCACCCATCAATGCCCACCAGTGCTGCCAATCAATGCCCATCAGTGTCTCATAATCAGTGCCATAGATCAGTGCTGCCTATCAGTGTTACCTACCAATGCCCATCAGTGCCACCCATCAGTGATCATCAGTGCCCATCACTGCCACCTATGAGTGCCGCTTATCAGTGCCCTTCAGTGCCACCCATCAGTGCCAGCCATCAGTGCCCATCAGTGCCAACCATCAGTGCCACCTATCAGTGCCGCCTCACCAGTGCTCTTCAGTGCCACTTATCAGTGCCCATTAGTGCCGCCTTATCAGTGCCTATCAGTGCCCATCAGTGCTGCCTATCAGTGCCCATCAGCGCAGCCTACCAGTGCCCATCAGTGCAGCCTCATCAGTGCACATCAGTGAAGGAGAAAAATTACCTGTTTTCAAACAATGAAACAGTTTTGTTTTTTTTCAAAATTTTAGGTCCTTTTTTGTTTTATTTAGCAAAAAATAAAAAACCCAGCAGCAATTAAATACCACCAAAAGAAAGCTCTATCTGTGTGAAAAAAAATTATAAAAATATAATTTGGGTACACTGTAGCATGACCGCGCACTTGTCATTCAAAGAGTGACAGCGCTGAAAGCTGAAAATTGTTCTGGGCAGGAAGGGGGTTTAAGTACCCAGTAAGCAAGTGTTTAAAAAGTCGAATGTATTACAATTATATATAAAAATATAAATGTTTTTTAAAAACTGTAATTTTCGGTTTCGGTTTTCGGCTAAGTGCAGCTTGCATTTTTGGTTTCAATACCAAAATGTCCATTGCAGAGGTCACCTTTTGCACCATTTTGAGAAACACTGTAAACACATAAATGTTTTTTAAAAACTGTCATTTTCGGTTTTCGGCTAAGTGCAGCCTGCATTTTTGGTTTCAGTACCAAAATGTCCATTCGGCGCACCTCTATTTTCTACTTTTCACTTGAATCAGGACAGTGTCTTGCCTTTATTTTTCCCCTAATCCAGCAGTAGAAAGATCGCTACATACTATGGACATAGTTCAGGCGCTCAGGATTTACTTGAGTTGTTAGCGCAAGTCAGGAATCCCGGTTGGGCCTTCCAGTAGAGCAAGTAGAGCCCAGGAAGGGCAGGCGGCATCCAGGTCAATTATTTTTATCATTGGATCTGCCAGTTTATAATTGAAGCCTATGGTTGGAAAGGGAAAAATCCCACCTTTTCTGGGAGAGCTTCTTTACCAGGTGTGTGGACGCATCTTGGGCTTTCCGCCATTAGGCGTCAGTGGCTCTGATTTGCAAGACCACTACATGGACTTTGGTTCATACATTCACAATGTTTTTACCAGGTGGATGTAAAAACCATGGGAGATATTGCCTTTGGCCTCAGCATATTACAAACAGCAAGATTAGGTCCTTCTCTGTTGGCGGTTTTCTATGACGGCGTCTCCCGCCCCTCAAGGGCATTGCTTTAGGACATCCCATATTGTTATGAATATAACCGTCTCTGTGTCCTGTGATGTACGATAAAGAAAATAGGATTTTTTCTACATCGTACCTGTAAAATCCTTTTCTTGGAGTACGTCACGGGACACAGAGGTCCCTCCCCTCTTTTTGGGAATTTATTGCTTGCTACAAAACTGAAGTACTTCCTGTATAGGAGGGGTTATATATGGGAGGACTTCCTGTTTGATTGATCTACCAGTGTCCATTCACCTATAGGTGGCATATAACCCAAATAGTTATGAATATAACCGCCTTTGTGATGTACTCCAAGAAAAGGATTTTTAAAACATCAGCATTGTAGTAGCAATACAATCAATATTTATTTTTCACAATCCAAAATCATAGTTGCCAACATACTCAAAAAATTTATAGGGATACTTTTTTTCTGTAGGTGGAGTATGGTTTTACAATAGAGTCAGGGCATTCATTTGTGGGTGTGGCCTAAAAGGTGTGAAAAAATGTGGCGTGCCGCGGCAAAAAGTGGGTGTAGTTTAAAGTATGCTGTATGTCAGTAGGATGTAGGGCAGTGTACAGAGGTCAGTATAATGTAGGGCAGTGTACGGAGGTCAGTAGGATGCAGGACAGTTTACAGAGGTCAGTAGGAGGCAGGGCAGTGTATGGAGGACAGTAAGACACAGGGCAGTGCTCGGAGGTCAGTAAGATGCAGTGTATAGAGGTAAGCAGGATGTAGGGCAGTGTACAGGGGTGAGTAGTATGTATAGCAGTGTACGGAGGTCCGTAGGATGCAGAGCAGTGTATGGAATAGGGTTGCACTGATATTAGTATCGGTGCCGATACCGAGTATCTGCACAAGTATCGGTACTTGTAAATGCACTGATACCTGAAACCGATACTTTCAGGCTTGGTTCCTTGAGCTGTGAGTGGGTCTCCCCTGTTGACAGCTGAAGTGTTAAAGAAGTCCGGTAAGTGGAGCTGTCAAAAAAAAAGCAGCCGGCAATGTTTATTAACATTGCTCAGCCGCTGAAACGGTAAAATAAAAAGAAACATTGTTTCTTTTTGAATCTTTCTGTTTCTTCATCTGCAGGGATGAACAAATGTTCCTCTGTTTAACCCCTTATAAACCCTTAATTTACTCTAATCAGCCTTAATTAACTATTCTCCTCCATTTAATTATTTTCCTGCTTTTTTTTGTTCACGTCTATTTTATAAACAATAAACAATTAAACCTTTTTTTATCTTTGCTTTGTTAGTGAATATATTTAAACATTTAAATGAACATATATTTACACATTTCACATTGAAAAAGCGCAAAATAAAAAAAAATCTATTTATTTCATTTTTAAATAACTTTTCAATGCTTTGTACCATTGCTGACAGCTGAAGTGAAAACAAAACAGTTGCGGTAGGTATCGGTAACTGGTATCGGCGAGTACTAAAAAAAAAGTATGAGTACTCGTACTCGTAAAAAAAATAGTATCGTTGCATCCTTAGTATGGAGGTCAGAAGGATGTAGGGCAGTGTACGGAGGTCAGTAGGATGCAGGACAGTGTACGGAGGTCAGTAGGATGCAGGACAGTGTACGGAGGTCAGTAGGATGCAGGGCAGTGTACGGAGGTCAGTAGGATGCAGGGCAGTGTACAGAGGTCAGTAGTATGTAGGGCTGAGCATGAAGGTCAGTAGGATGCAGGACAGTGTATGGAGGTCAGTAGGATGCAGGGCAGCATACAGAGGTCAGTAGGATGCAGGACATTGTACGGAGGTCAGTAGGATGTAGGGCAGAGTACAGAGGTCAGTAGGATGCAGGGCAGTGTACAGAGGTCAGTAGGATGCAGGGCAGTGTACGGAGGTCAGTAGGATGTAGGGCAGAGTACGGAGGTCAGTAGGATGCAGGACAGTGTACGGAGGTCAGTAGGATGCAGGGCAGTGTATGGAGGTCAGTAGGATGCAGGGCAGTGTGCAGAGGTCAGTAGGATGCAGGACAGTGTACGGAGGTCAGTAGGATGCAGGGCAGTGTACGGAGGTCAGTAGGATGCAGGGCAGTGTACAGAGGTCAGTAGTATGTAGGGCTGAGCATGAAGGTCAGTAGGATGCAGGACAGTGTATGGAGGTCAGTAGGATGCAGGGCAGTGTGCAGAGGTCAGTAGGATGCAGGACAGTGTACGGAGGTCAGTAGGATGCAGGGCAGTGTACGGAGGTCAGTAGGATGCAGGGCAGTGTACAGAGGTCAGTAGTATGTAGGGCTGAACATGAAGGTCAGTAGGATGCAGGACAGTGTATGGAGGTCAGTAGGATGCAGGGCAGCATACAGAGGTCAGTAGGATGCAGGACATTGTACGGAGGTCAGTAGGATGTAGGGCAGAGTACAGAGGTCAGTAGGATGCAGGGCAGTGTACAGAGGTCAGTAGGATGCAGGGCAGTGTACGGAGGTCAGTAGGATGTAGGGCAGAGTACGGAGGTCAGTAGGATGCAGGACAGTGTACGGAGGTCAGTAGGATGCAGGACAGTGTACGGAGGTCAGTAGGATGCAGGGCAGTGTGCAGAGGTCAGTAGGATGCAGGACAGTGTACAGAGGTCAGTAGGATGCAGGGCAGTGTATGGAGGTCAGTAGGATGTAGGGCAGAGTACAGAGGTCAGTAGGATGCAGGGCAGTGTATGGAGGTCAGTAGGATGTAGGGCAGTGTGCAGAGGTCAGTAGGATGCATGGCAGTGTACGGAGGTCAGTAGTATGTAGAGCAGTGTACGGAGGTCCGTAGGATGCAGGGCAGTGTATGGAGGTCTGTAGGATGTAGGGCAGTGTACAGAAGGTCAGCATAATGTAGGGCAGTGTACGGAGGTCAGTAGGATGCAGGACAGTGTACAGAGGTCAGTAGTATGTAGGGCTGAGCATGAAGGTCAGTAGGATGCAGGACAGTGTATGGAGGTCAGTAGGATGCAGGGCAGTGTGCAGAGGTCAGTAGGATGCAGGACAGTGTACGGAGGTCAGTAGGATGCAGGGCAGTGTACGGAGGTCAGTAGGATGCAGGGCAGTGTACAGAGGTCAGTAGTATGTAGGGCTGAACATGAAGGTCAGTAGGATGCAGGACAGTGTATGGAGGTCAGTAGGATGCAGGGCAGCATACAGAGGTCAGTAGGATGCAGGACATTGTACGGAGGTCAGTAGGATGTAGGGCAGAGTACAGAGGTCAGTAGGATGCAGGGCAGTGTACAGAGGTCAGTAGGATGCAGGGCAGTGTACGGAGGTCAGTAGGATGTAGGGCAGAGTACGGAGGTCAGTAGGATGCAGGACAGTGTACGGAGGTCAGTAGGATGCAGGGCAGTGTACGGAGGTCAGTAGGATGCAGGGCAGTGTGCAGAGGTCAGTAGGATGCAGGACAGTGTACAGAGGTCAGTAGGATGCAGGGCAGTGTACGGAGGTCAGTAGGATGTAGGGCAGAGTACAGAGGTCAGTAGGATGCAGGGCAGTGTATGGAGGTCAGTAGGATGCAGGGCAGTGTATGGAGGTCAGTAGGATGTAGGGCAGTGTGCAGAGGTCAGTAGGATGCATGGCAGTGTACGGAGGTCAGTAGTATGTAGAGCAGTGTACGGAGGTCCGTAGGATGCAGGGCAGTGTATGGAGGTCTGTAGGATGTAGGGCAGTGTACAGAAGGTCAGCATAATGTAGGGCAGTGTACGGAGGTCAGTAGGATGCAGGACAGTGTACGGAGGTCAGTAGGGTGTAGGGCAGTGTACGGGGACAGCAGGATGTAGGGCAGTGTATGGAGGTCAGTAGGATGCAGGGCAGTGTACGGAGGTCAGTAGTATGTAGGGCAGTGTACAAATGTCAGTAGTATGTAGGGCAGTGTACGGAGGTCAGTAGAATGTAGGGGCGTGTACATGGGTCAGCAGGATGTAGGGCAGTGTACGGAGGTCAGTAGGATGCAGGGCAGTGTACGGAGGTCAGTAGGATGCAGGGCAGTGTATGGAGGTCAGTAGGATGTAGGGCAGTGTACGAAGGTCAGTATAATGTAGGGCAGTGTACGGAGGTCAGTAGGATGCAGGACAGTGTACGGAGGTCAGTAGGGTGTAGAGCAGTGTACGGGGGACAGCAGGATGTAGGGCAGTGTACGAAGGTCATTAGTATGCAGGACAGTGTACGGAGATCACTAGTATGTAGGGCAGTGTACGGTGGTCAGTAGTAAGCAGGGCAGTGTACGGAGGTCAGGAGGATGCTGGGTAGTTTACAGAGGTCAGTAGTATGTAGGGCAGTGTATAGAGGTCAGTAGGATGTAGGGTATTGTGCGGAGGTCAGTAGGATGTAGGGCAGTGTACGGAGGTCAGTAGGATGTAGGGCAGTGTATGGAGGTCAGTAGGATGTAGAACAGCATACGAGGGTCAGTAGGATGTAGGGCAGTGTACGGAGCTCAGTAGGATGTAGGCCAGTGTATGGAGCTCAGTAGGATGTAGGGCAGTGTACGGCGCTCAGTAGGATGTAGGGCAGTGTACGGAGCTCAGTAGGATGTAGGGCAGTGTACGGAGGTTGTCAGGTACTCACCAAGGCCGAGATGCTGAGAGCGGCTCCCCTTGCAGCTGGGTGTGCTATACCCCTGGAGGTGGCACAGAGGGTATCGGGCACGGAGGGGCACGGGTCACCAGCAGGTAGGAGAGGCTTGCGTGAAGATCTTCTGGCAGAGGGAAGAACCGTGCAGAGTAGACTTGGACACTGGACCGATGAGAAACCTGGCCGAGGCTCAAACACCTTGATGCGGGGAACGTAACTGGAGCAGGGTTTGATGAGGAGGCCAATAATATTAATAAACAATAATTATAATATATAATATTAATAAACAATGAAACCTTTTTTTTGTTTGCTTTGTTAGTGAATATTTTTACACATATAAATGAACATATATTTATACATTTCACATTGAAAAAGCGCAAAATTTAAAAAAATCTTTTTATTTCATTTGTAAATAACTTTTCAATGCTTTGTACCATTGCTGACAGCTGAAGTGAAAACAAAACAGTTGCGGTAGGTATCGGTAACTGGTATCGGCGAGTACTAAAAAAAAAAGTATCAGTACTCGTACTCGTAAAAAAAAATGGTATTGTTGCATCCCTAGTTTGGAGGTCAGAAGTATGCAGGGCAGTGTACAAAGGTCAGTAGGATGCAGGACAGTGTGCGGAGGTCAGTAGGATGCAGAACAATGTACGGAGGTCAGTAGGATGCAGGGCAGTGTACGGAGGTCAGTAGGATGCAGGGCAGTGTACGGAGATTAGTAAGATGCAGGACAGTGTATGGAGGTCAGTAGGATGCAGGACAGCGTACGGAGGTCAGTAGGATGCAGGGCAGTGTACGGAGATCAGTAGGATGCAGGACAGTGTACAGAGGTCAGTAGGATGCAGGACAGCGTACGGAGGTCAGTAGGATGCAGGACATTGTACGGAGGTCAGTAGGATGTAGGGCAGAGTACGGAGGTCAGTAGGATGCAGGGCAGTGTGCAGAGGTCAGTAGGATGTATGGCAGTGTACGGAGGTCAGTAGGATGCAGGGCAGTGTACGGAGGTCAGTAGGATGCAGGGCAGTGTACGGAGGTCAGTAGTATGTAGGGCAGTGTACAGATGTCAGTAGTATGTAGGGCAGTGTACAGAGGTCAGTAGAATGAAGAGTAGTGTAGGAGGTCAGTAGGATGCAGGGCAGTGTACGGAGGTCAGTAGGATGTAGGGCAGTGTACGGAGGTCAGTAGTATGTAGAGCAGTGTACGGAGGTCCGTAGGATGCAGGGCAGTGTATGGAGGTCTGTAGGATGTAGGGCAGTGTACAGAGGTCAGCATAATGTAGGGCAGTGTACGGAGGTCAGTAGGATGCAGGACAGTGTACGGAGGTCAGTAGGGTGTAGGGCAGTGTACGGGAACAGCAGGATGTAGGGCAGTGTACGAAGGTCAGTAGTATGCAGGGCAGTGTACCGAGATCACTAGTATGTGGGGCAGTGTACGGCGGTCAGTAGGATGCAGGGCAGTGTATGGAGGTCAGTAGGATGCAGGGCAGTGTACAGAGGTCAGTAGGATGCAGGGCAGTGTACAGAGGTCAGTAGGATGCAGGGCAGTGTATGAAGGTCAGTAGGTAGTAGGGCAGTGTACGAAGGTCAGTAAGATGTAGAACAGTGTACGGTGGTCAGAAGGGAGCAAGGCAGTGTACAGAGGTCAGCAGGATGTAGGGCAGCGTACGGAGGTCAGTAGTATGCAGGGCAAGGTACAGAGATCAATAGTATGTAGGGCAGTGTACAGAGGTCAGTAGTATTCAGGACAGTGTACGGGGGTCAGTAGGATGTAGGGCAGTGTACGGAGGACAGTAGGATGCAGGGAAGTGTACGGAGGACAGCAGGATATAGGGTAGTGTACGGAGGTCAGTAGGATGCAGGGCAGTTTACAAAGGTCAGTAGGATGAAAGGCAGTGTGGGGAGGGCAGTAGGATGTAGGCCAGTGTACGGCGGTCAGTAGAATGCAGGGCAGTTTACGGAGGTCAGTAAGATGCAGGGCAGTTGACAGAGGTCAGTAGGATGTAGGGCAGTGTACGGAGGTCAGTAAGATGAAGGGCAATGTACGAAGTTCAGTAGGTTGTAGGGCAGTGTACAGAGGTCAGTAGTATGCAGGGCAGTGTGCGGCGGTCAGTAGGATGCAGGGCAGTGTACAGAGGACAGTAGAATGCAGGGCAGTGTACGGAGAACAGTAGGATATAGGGTAATGTACGGAGGTCAGTAGGATGTAGGGCAGTTTACAAAGGTTAGTAGGAAGTAGGGCAGTGTATGGAGGTCAGTAGGTAGTAGGGCATCGTACGAAGGTCAGTAAGATGTAGGGCAGTGTACAGAGGTCAGAACGGTGTAGGGCAGTGTACAGAGGTCAGCAGGATGTAGGGCAGTGTACAGAGGTCAGTAGTATGCAAGGCAAGGTACGGAGATCACTAGTATGTAGGGCAGTGTACAGAGGTCAGTAGTATGCAGGGCACTGTACGGTGGTCAGTAGAATGCAGGGCAGTGTATGGAGGACAGTAGGATATAGGATAGTGTACGGAGGTCAGTAGGATGCAGGGCAGTTTACAAAGGTCAGTAGGATGTAGGGCAGTGTGCGGAGGGCAGTAGGATGTAGGCCAGTGTACGGAGGTCAGTAGAATGCAGGGCAGTTTACGGAGGTCAGTAAGATGCAGGGCAGTGTACGGAGGTCAGTGGGATGTAGGGCAGTGTATGGAGGTCAGTAAGATGCAGGGCAGTGTACGGAGTTCAGTAGGATGCAGGGCAGTGTACGGAGGTCAGTAGAATGTAGGGCAGTGTACGGAGGTTAGTAGGATGCACGACAGTGTACGGAGGTTAGTAGGATACAGGGCAGTGTATGGAAGTCAGTCGGATTCAGTGCACTGTACAGGGGTCAGTAAGATGCAGGGCAGTGTATGGCGGTCAGTAGGTAGTAGAGCAGTGTACGAAGGTTAGTAGGATGTATGGCAGTGTATGTAGGTCAGTAGGATGCAGGGCAGTGTACAGAGGTCAGTAGGATGCAGGGCAGTTTACAAAGGTCAGTAGGAAGTAGGGCAGTGTGCGGAGGACAGTAGGATGTAGGGCAGTGTACGGAGGTCAGTAAGATGCAGGGCAATGTACGAAGTTCTCAGTACAGCCTGCTACCGCTCCCACTGTCAGCAGCTCCCACCTCGCAGCGTCCTGAGCATACAGGCAGCATGGCATGGGGCGGGGTCAGAGCATCAGTGAAGCTCATGTCCCCACCCGCTCCTTCCCCGCTGGGGAATGGCTTAGGGAATACACGGCAAAGCAAGCTGCTGCCTGTATTATAGTGTGTGTGACAGTCACTCTGCAGTGCCAATGGGCGGCTCATCACCCTCAGCTAGCCTTGCCCCCTCTCAGCACTGACCAATCAGCAGCACTTCCTGGAGGTGGGGAGGAGGTAGGGGAGGGATAACAGTGTGGTCCGGTACAGAGGCCAGTTTTTGGGATTCTACCTGGGACAATAACCAAACGGGACATGGGTTTGATTTTCGGGACTATGCTGGGAAAATTGTCACTGTTGGCAACTATGCAAAAGCCTACCTGAAAAATTCCCTTTATGTTTTGCAGCTTTTCTTCTGCTGTTTACTTCCTAAGGACTACATATCTCATGGTACCTTGCTGCTTGCAAGCACTGACTTAGCCTTATAAAACTCCTCCTCTCAGCACCTCTGTAGTTCAGAAGGCAGGCCTTTTGAATTCTGTTACACAGCAGTGGCCACACACAGGATTTAGTGAATACATGTCACAGAATTCAAAGCAAGTTGTCATGGTTATGCATGGGTGTGTCTGTCAGCTTACCTCCTCCATGTGTTTCTTTAGAGACCAGTCACCCTCACCTGACTGTTTAAATAACCTTCCCTCAGCATTAGGGATGAGCCCCTGTTCGGTTCGCGCCAGAACATACGAACAGGCAAAATATTTGTCCGAACACGCGAACACCGTTAAAGTCTATGGGACACAAACATGAATAATCAAAAGTGCTAATTTTAAAGGCTTATATGCAAGTTATTGTCATAAAAAATGTTTGGGGACCTGGGTCCTGCCTCAGGGGACATGGATCAATGCAAAAAAAAAGTTTTAAAAACTGCCGTTTTTTCGAGAGCAGTGATTTTAATAATGCTTAAAGTGAAACAATAAAAGTATAATATTCCTTTAAATTTCATACATGGGGGGGTGTCTATAGTATGCCTGTAAAGGGGCACATGTTTCCCGTGTTTAGAACAGTCTAACAGCAAAATGACATTTCAAAGGAAAAAAAACTGAAAATTGTATCATACTTATCGTAATTTTCCTTTCCTGGTGCCTATCCATGGCAGCATACTGGTGATAGAGCTCTGCCTCGATTCCTCCCTCAGGACTAGTGAATAGCATAAATTAAAGTCATAGTCCCTCCCCCAACATTCTCTGTAACATAGAATACCAAGGGTGGGAGTGTATGCTGTCATGGATAGGCACCAGGGAAGAAAAATTACGGTAAGTATGACACAATTTTTCGTTTTCCTGGTGCCTCCATGGCAGCATACTGGTGATAAATAACTAGCTGACACGGGTGGGATAATGCTTAACAATAAATGTTTAATTAGAAAAGGACATTGGAGCCTGAACTGCCCTCCTTCCGAATTCAACAGTCGTGAGAGTTCCTGGATCAATCTGGTAATGTCTGAGGAAAGTATTGTGAGAAGACCAGGTGGCGGCCCTGCACACGGTCTCTAATGAAACATTAGCCCTTGCTGCCTAGGAAGTTGAGACTGCCCTTGTAGAATGAGAATTCACTCGGGATGGAGGCTCCATATTCCTTACCCTGTAGGCCTTCTGGATTAATTTTACAACCCAAGATGCCAAAGTTCTGATGGAAGCTTCTTTGCCCCTGTATTTACCAAATGGTACAATAAAAAGTCTCTCTGAGTTCCTGAAGGGTCTGGTGGCCTCTAGGTAGGCTCTGAGCACTCTTGATATGTTCAGCTCATGACAAGATTCCGAATCTGTTTCAGTAAATACTGGTAGTGCCCACGGCTCGAAAAGGTGACTTGGAGTAGCGACCTTAGGTGTGAACCCCCGAAGGGGGCGAAGCTCCACTCTATCGGGGAAAAAAGGGATGTAGTCGTCACCTATCCCTAAAGAGTGAAGTTCTGAAATCCTTTTGCCAGATGTAATGGCTAGCAGGAAAGCCGTCTTCAGTGTCAAGTTCCATAATGCTACTTGTTCCACTGGAGCAAAGGGATGGTTAGATAGGACTTCAAGGACCAGGGATAAATCCCATTTTGGAAAAGACTGTCTGATAGGTGGGAGAATCTTTAATACTCCCCTGAGGAAAGTGACTACCAAAGGCTCTTCCGCCCATCTCCTATTAGTTGCGGCAGAGATTGCTGCTACCTGCACTTTGAGGGAGCTTAGACCAAGCCCCAGATCAAGTCCTGTCTGGAGAAAACCTAGAACATTTGAGGTAGAAGGAAGGATTGGATCAAACTCATTTGTGGAAGCAAATGACAAGAACTTGTCCCATATCCTTGAATATATGGCATTGGTTGCTGGCTTTCTGGCTCCTAGGGGGGTTGTTATGACCCCTGGGGAACATCCTAGGGACTCGAACCTCCGCCTCTCAACCTCCAGATTCGAAGATTCAACTTCTGAGGGTTTGGATGAACTAGACTGCCCTGCACCAGAACTTGAGGTAATAGAGGAATCCTGATTGGAGAGCTCACACTGAGAGTAAACCAGGGTCTTTTCGGCCAATATGGAAGTACTGCCAATACCTGGACTGTTTCTCTGAGAAGCCTCAGGAGGAACTTGAATATTAATGGCCGGGGGGGAAAGGCATATGCCGTGGTGAACCTCCAGGGGCATGACAGGGCATCCACTTTCTCGGCTTGCGTATACTGCAGGCGAGAGAAGAATCTAGTCAGTTTGGCATTCTCCGGAGTGGCAAACAGGTCTATCTGAGGAGGATCCCAAAGGTTGGCAATCTGACGGAAGACATGGGGATGAAGGGCCCACTCGTTGTTGTCCAGGAAGTTCCTTGACAGCGTGTCTGCTTCCGTATTTAACCTGCCCGGGAGATACATCGCCCTGAGGTCTAGGAGGTTCTTCTCTGCCCAGAGCATAATCAGCTCTACTTCCCTGAGGTGTGATCCGCTGTGAGTGCCCCCCTGCTTCTGCAGATATGCGACAGCTGCCCTGTTGTCCAGGCGTATAAGTACTCTCTGGCCTCTGATTTGAGACACCAACGAAGTCAATGCCAAGAACGCTGCTCTCATCTCCGGGATGTTGGATACCACTCCCTGGATGGAACAGGACCATCTTCCCTGTATCCTGGTTTCCCCGCAATGGGCTCCCCAGCCTTGTCCACTTGCGTCGGACGTAACTGTGATCCAGGGAAGGGAACCCAGGTGACGAGGTTTGGAGAGGTTTTCCGGAAGGGTCCACCAATGAAGACTCCTGCGCATTGCTCCCGTCAGCAGGATTGTCTGAGAGAGTCGTTGTTTCTTCCACTGCGCCAAGAAACCCATCTGGAAATACCTCAAGTGCCAATGGGCCCAAGGAATCATTGGTATGCAGGCAGATATTGTGCCAATGAGGTTTAGACATTGTGACACCGTTAGATACAGGCTCCGGATGGTCTTGACCATCTTCTGGATGATGATCCTCATCTTTGGAGATAGTAATGATACTGTCCCCTCCTGAGTGTTGAACATTGCACCCAGATAGATCATCTGCTGTGTAGGTGCAAGCTGACTCTTTGCGGAGTTTATCAGCCATCCTAGTTCTCTCAGGGACTGGAGAAGAATGTCTCGGTGATATACCAACTGATCCGGACTGCTTGCTAGGAGGAGGATGTCATCTAAATAGTGGTATATCCTCAAACCCCTCTCCCGCAGGGGAACCAGGGCGGATATTAGAATCTTGGTGAATACCCTGGGGGAGGTGCACAGACCGAAGGGCAGGGCTTGAAACTGCAGGGGGGTCCGTCCTACTGCAAATCTTAGATACTTTTGAAAAGCAGGTAGAATTGGAAAGTGTAGGTACGCATCCTGCAGATCGACTGAAATAATCCAATCTGATGGCTGAACTGCCTGAATAATTGTTTGCAGAGATTCCATCTTGAAGCTTTCGGGGTGTATGTGCCTGTTGAGCGTCTTTAGATCTATCACAGGCCTCCATCCACCCATCCTCTTTGGGACCAGAAACAGGGTGGAATAGAAGCCTGCGGAGCGCTCTGCCAAGGGAACCGGCACAGCTGCCTCCTGAAGCTGGAGTGACAATACGAAGTGTCTTAGGGCTTGGGCATTCAGTGGAGAGGATGGAATTTCTGTTCTTCTGAGGTGGAGGATGAGAGAAACTCCAAAAGTGCCCCCATTGGATTGTTGACAGGACCCAGGAATCCTGGCATTTGTCGGCCCAGACTGGAAAAAAAAAAACTTTAGCCTGGCTCCCACCGGGAGTGTCTGGGCTAATTTGGCGTCAAAAGGACTGCTTCTGCTCATGTGGAGTTGGAGAGGCCTTCATCTTTCTGCTCAAAAAGGATGCCTGAGTGCCCTTCCAGGGCCTTCTGCTGTCTCTGGGCCGCC
Organism: Lithobates clamitans; assembly: GCA_037952925.1. Taxonomy (NCBI): domain Eukaryota; kingdom Metazoa; phylum Chordata; class Amphibia; order Anura; family Ranidae; genus Lithobates; species Lithobates clamitans. The sequence goes on from JBBGZY010000451.1 coordinate 4,367,085, forward strand.
TTGATTGTCTAAAATTCCTAGGATTCGACTGGTGGAACCTAGAAGAACCCCCTCTGGAGCTTCGCAACCTTCTGTCTTGGGGAAGCATACCGGACTTTCCTCCTGACAACCTGAAGATGGCTTTATCCATCTTGTCTCCAAATAATGCCTTCCCATCAAATGGGATTTTGCCCCAATTTTGCTTGGAAGCTAAATCCGCCGTCCAGGGTTTCAGCCACAAGGCCCTTTTCGCCATTACTGAGTGCAGCATAGACCTTGCTGAGCACCTAATCGTGTCTATAGCTGCTACCCCGACAAAGTCTGCTGATAACCTAATTTCCTCAAAGGCTTTAATTATGTCCTCCTTGGGGACGTCCTGGCGCAGAGCTGTTTCGATGTTATCTGTCCAAGCTCTGATGGCACTAGACACGGAGGTGAGGGCGATCGTTGGCTTACATACTGCTCCTGCAGCTAAGTAGCTCCTCTTGAGGTCCAGGTCGATTCGTCTGTCAAGAGGGTCCATGAAGGAAGCGGAATATTACATTGGCAGAGTTATATTTTTAGCGAGTCGCACCACTGATGCATCCACCACTGGCATGGAGTTTAATGAATGCGTTCCCGACTCTGGTAAGGGATACAGTTTTTTGAAACAGCCGAACAAAAGTTTTTTATCAGTCTTTGACTACTCATTTTGAATGATTTGACTAATTTCGCCTGTTTGCTTTTGAGGAATGGGAAGTAGCTTTTTGCTTCCTGGGGAGGTTCTTCTGCGTCCTCCCAGGCTATCGCAGCTCTGACTGCCTGGATGAATGGCTTTACCAATGAATGACTGAAGCCAGAAGGATCTGACTCATCTGACGAATCCCCCGAGAGGTCTTCAGGTGGAGAATCTCTGGCCGGTCGGCCTGATGGAGGCAGAGGAGTACTGACTGCAGAAGGACCGGGAAGATTAAGTTCTGAATCCTGAACCTGGGACATCTCAGGCTCAGAGAAGGAGTCCTTCATAGTTCTTTTGAGCAGGTCCACAACCTGTTGACTTTCTAACTCGCGGCTGGACGCATAGTCCGCAAAACAGTCCTTGCAAACCACTTTGTTCGGCAGCGGACTAGCCCCACAGGTCCAGCATTTCTTCTTTGTATAGGATCTAGGAGAGGGGGACCGATCCCGTCTTCTGGATCTTGATCTATGACGTGAAGAATAGGACCTATGTCCTGACGAGCGGGACCGGTGGCATGAAGAATGAGACCTGTGGCTTGGGCTGTCGTCATCGCGGTGCCTTGAGGATTTTTTGGTCCTCTTGGAGTGGACAGGGCTATGATTTAAGAAAACCATGTCAGGCCAGCGAGCGCACTTTTTTTTTTTTATACTTACGTATAGTTGGTCTCATACCTAACAGAAGTGTGAGGATCTTTGTTGCGAGATGAATAGCTCATTGCGGAGTTGGGCATAAGGATCAGCTGTGGAAATAGATGTTGTTTTAGATAGGTGTTTGGTGTGCCCTGTACCTTTAAGAAGGGGTGGGCTCCCTTCAGTCCACCTGCCCTCACTTATCCATTAGAATGCATGTGCCTCCACTGTGGGGACACCCAAATTTTAGTGTTAGGACCACAGATTACAGGGTGCCGTGACGTGGCTCTGTGGCTTACGCATGCGTTTGCAAATGCGTGCGGACTGAACCCCTGTTTTTAACGCACTGTTAGACAGGTCAATTGGTTGTCTGCGAGCTGGTGGTAAGTAGGCTTGGAATTTTTTCCTGGGCATTCCCCAGGTTTTGTTGGTATCTGTTTGTGGCCTTCCAATGCCTCTTACTGCAATAGCCAGCTATAAGTGAGGGTGGTGGCAAGTTTTTTGCAATCACGTGGGTGTGTGTATTGGTCCAGCAACGCACCAGCACCTTTGCAGCCATTGTGCTACCTGCTGGGTGTTTGGTGTGCCCTGTACCTTTAAGAAGGGGTGGGCTCCCTTCAGTCCACCTGCCCTCACTTATCCATTAGAATGCATGTGCCTCCACTGTGGGGACACCCAAATTTTAGTGTTAGGACCACAGATTACAGGGTGCCGTGACCCTGTGGCTTACGCATGCGTTTGCAAATGCCTGCGGACTGAACCCCTGTTTTTAATGCACTGTTAGACAGGTCAATTGGTTGTCTGCGAGCTGGTGGTAAGTAGGCTTGGAATTTTTTCCTGGGCATTCCCCAGGTTTTGTTGGTATCTGTTTGTGGCCTTCCAATGCCTCTTACTGCAATAGCCAGCTATAAGTGAGGGTGGTGGCAAGTTTTTTGCAATCACGTGGGTGTGTGTATTGGTCCAGCAACGCACCAGCACCTTTGCAGCCATTGTGCTACCTGCTGGGTGTTTGGTGTGCCCTGTACCTTTAAGAAGGGGTGGGCTCCCTTCAGTCCACCTGCCCTCACTTATCCATTAGAATGCATGTGCCTCCACTGTGGGGACACCCAAATTTTAGTGTTAGGACCACAGATTACAGGGTGCCGTGACGTGGCTCTGTGGCTTACGCATGCGTTTGCAAATGCGTGCGGACTGAACCCCTGTTTTTAACGCACTGTTAGACAGGTCAATTGGTTGTCTGCGAGCTGGTGGTAAGTAGGCTTGGAATTTTTTCCTGGGCATTCCCCAGGTTTTGTTGGTATCTGTTTGTGGCCTTCCAATGCCTCTTACTGCAATAGCCAGCTATAAGTGAGGGTGGTGGCAAGTTTTTTGCAATCACGTGGGTGTGTGTATTGGTCCAGCAACGCACCAGCACCTTTGCAGCCATTGTGCTACCTGCTGGGTGTTTGGTGTGCCCTGTACCTTTAAGAAGGGGTGGGCTCCCTTCAGTCCACCTGCCCTCACTTATCCATTAGAATGCATGTGCCTCCACTGTGGGGACACCCAAATTTTAGTGTTAGGACCACAGATTACAGGGTGCCGTGACGTGGCTCTGTGGCTTACGCATGCGTTTGCAAATGCGTGCGGACTGAACCCCTGTTTTTAACGCACTGTTAGACAGGTCAATTGGTTGTCTGCGAGCTGGTGGTAAGTAGGCTTGGAATTTTTTCCTGGGCATTCCCCAGGTTTTGTTGGTATCTGTTTGTGGCCTTCCAATGCCTCTTACTGCAATAGCCAGCTATAAGTGAGGGTGGTGGCAAGTTTTTTGCAATCACGTGGGTGTGTGTATTGGTCCAGCAACGCACCAGCACCTTTGCAGCCATTGTGCTACCTGCTGGGTGTTTGGTGTGCCCTGTACTTTTAAGAAGGGGTGGGCTCCCTTCAGTCCACCTGCCCTCACTTATCCATTAGAATGCATGTGCCTCCACTGTGGGGACACACAAATTTTAGTGTTAGGACCACAGATTACAGGGTGCCGTGACGTGGCTCTGTGGCTTACGCATGCGTTTGCAAATGCGTGCGGACTGAACCCCTGTTTTTAACGCACTGTTAGACAGGTCAATTGGTTGTCTGCGAGCTGGTGGTAAGTAGGCTTGGAATTTTTTCCTGGGCATTCCCCAGGTTTTGTTGGTATCTGTTTGTGGCCTTCCAATGCCTCTTACTGCAATAGCCAGCTATAAGTGAGGGTGGTGGCAAGTTTTTTGCAACCACGTGGGTGTGTGTATTGGTCCAGCAACGCACCAGCACCTTTGCAGCCATTGTGCTACCTGCTGGGTGTTTGGTGTGCCCTGTACCTTTAAGAAGGGGTTGGCTCCCTTCAGTCCACCTGCCCTCACTTATCCATTAGAATGCATGTGCCTCCACTGTGGGGACACCCAAATTTTAGTGTTAGGACCACAGATTACAGGGTGCCGTGACGTGGCTCTGTGGCTTACGCATGCGTTTGCAAATGCGTGCGGACTGAACCCCTGTTTTTAACGCACTGTTAGACAGGTCAATTGGTTGTCTGCGAGCTGGTGGTAAGTAGGCTTGGAATTTTTTCCTGGGCATTCCCCAGGTTTTGTTGGTATCAGCTGTGGAAATAGAGCAAGAAAGGAAAAAAAGGAGTTTTTTTTCTTAAAAGGACACATTACCCCCCACCACTTTTTTTTTTAAAAAACCGTACTTACCACAGAGCAGCTTCAGAGAAACCTCACAGGGTACAGCTGAGGAGACTCTGACCGCTAACCCTAGAAGCTGACCTTAAATACCCTGAGGGTGGGTGTGCTAATCCCATGAACCCCCAGACTCTCTCTCTCTTTTTTTTTTTTTTTTTCAAAACTCTGAAAGAAAAGGGCAAAAACTGGCCCTTTTTCCAGGAACAAAAATGGCCACCGAGAGACTGCGCATGCCCCCACGCATGCGCAATAGAGCCGACGCTGAGAAGCAGAGAAAAAAACCCCACCAAAGGACGGATCTCTAGCTCGCCCCGGATCGCGCATGCGCAGTACAGCAGCGGGGACGCCGGCCCACGCTGTCTTCTTCTGCAAGTAAGGCTAATGGAAGACAAGGCACCCGCAGCCCCCCCACTGCAAAAGAAAGAAGGATGTCGATTTAAGGACAGTAAGGGACTATGATGGGATAACAACAACTAGAACAGGTAATAACAAAAAAACTCCTTACTCCCTATTTTATATTTTTAAAAGGAAAGCAAAAGGGAAGGAAATGGAAAGAGAAGAGGGGAGAAGAGAAGAAAACAACATATACTTCTTTTCTTTCTTTCTTTTTTTTTAAAAAATGAAACGAAAAACCATAAGCCTGGGAAAATGGGAGCTGATCCTTTTGCGACTCATCATCATGCATTCATCATAGGATATGGTGGCAGACTGCGTTCCTGTGAGGAAACTCTGCGACAAGACCCCAACAGATCCACAGAGGGTAACATGCAAAAAAACAATATATATATGTGGTTATAAATATAAGATCAAAGTGCAAAATCAAGTGTCCACATTTAAAAAGTTCAATTCATTGATATCAACACATAAAGTGCAAGTAAGTGGTGTCCACAAAAAGCAGTGTTCCTCATGCTCCTCCTTAATGGTGTTCACAATCCAGCATGCTTCAGTGCTCTCCTGTGACCCCCCACTTGTGCTTGCGCTCACCTCTGAGCGTGTGACACGGTAATTAAACTGTGTCTAAACACGCATTTAGGCCACCCCTTGGGCTCATACAGGGTATGCTGGTATAAACTCCACCACTCTCAGATGTCATCAGATAGTCTCACGTACAAGAAAGAAAAAGCTCCATAGTGTGATACAGTAGGGATTTATTTAAAATATATTAAAACTTCCCTCCAGAAGGGTACTCACAATATGTAGGTGCGTGAGTGCACCAATCTTTCCAGAGAGTGTTTGTATAAAACAAGCGTTTGTATGGCGTGCGGTGTGTCGTTCCTCATCTACCTCTGTTGCTGACAGCTCCGTCCTACCTCTCCCCGACGCGTATTCGGCGTAGGGATCACGTGCCTTCCTCTGGGGGATCTAATTGGACGGATGCTCTGTGTGTGTGTTTATATGCTGTCGGTGGCCATTTTGCCTAGGACCGCTGACAGCTCTAGTAATAGGCTACATCGATATAAGTATATCCTGTCGGCGGCCATTTTGCCTAGGACCGCCGACATCTCTAGTGTTAGGCTACAACCGCACACGGCGGCCATTTTGCCTAGGACCGTCATCTCCTATAATCATAGGCTACATCACCATGCTCCTTTAATAAACAGCTGTGATAACTACAAGAAAAATTATAACGAAAATGAGCAGTGATAATTACCATTAATCACTGTCATTATTATGTATATGTTACCTAATTAATAATCCAGGACGGGGCTGCACCCTTCAGATGACGCCACACCGCACCTCATAGATCATTAAATCATATGCAGAAATGAAAAAAAATTTTTTATATACTTCAATAAGCCGCCAAGAAAACAGTGAACATAAATAATATTAAATTAGAATAAAAATAAAAACCGGATCCCAGCATACAATCCCAATTTTAATGCATACTTGATTAATACTCAATATGGAGTCACATACCGAGTGTTAAAACGAGGAATCTAAATCCTATATTATTTAATTAAAAACAAAATATTGTCCTCATCTACCAGAGGGGCTACTTGTAATAGAATTTACCTATCAATAGTAATGTAAAAATATAAAAAAACCGCCTAATATTAATCTATAAAATATTAAAATTAATTAAAACAGTATGAACCTAATTAAGGTGCCCAGAGTGGGTCTTCATCACAATAGTAAGACAGAGAGGACTATGGTGTATCAAAAAGGATAATATACATATCCTGGCGGAACTAGTAATTCCTCCCTCACCATGATTTCACAGTCCAAATCTATACATATTGTAATCTAAATTCACATAGCCATGCCGAATAATCCAATAATACATGATGAGATATACCAGCCTATTCCTATACCATCTGTAATAATGGTATATATATGGGGTATAATGGGGTATATTAAAAATTACTAAGAAAATTACAAGACATATATATGGGGTATAATGGGGTATATTAAAAATTACTGAGAAAATTACAAGTCAAAATTAATACATACCAACTTATTCTTATATTATCTGTGATGCGGGAATATATATGGGGTATAGTAAAATATATTTAAAAATTACTAAGAAAACATCTCAAATCAAACTCCTTGTTGAGCCCACCAGGAGATAAGGAGCCCAGCTGGTGTATCCACCAAGATTCTCGTTTGCTGATTTCACTCACAAAATTACAACCTCTCCAATGGCGTATAGGAGCCTCAATTCCCCAAAATTTCATACCAGCCGTACTTTGATTGTGCACTTTTTTGAAATGTAAGGATAGATGGTGTTTTTCTGATCCTTTACGTATGTTCCTCACATGCTCCTCCAAGCGATCTTTCAGGGCCCTCGTGGTACGACCCACATAAATATAGTTGCATGGGGATTTCAATGCATACACGACCCCTATAGTGTCACAGGATATGAAGTCTCTGATAGTGTAAGACTGATTAGTTCTGGGGTTAAAGAAATCCTTCACTCTTTTATCATTACCCGGAACTCTCACACAACTGTAACATCTACCACAGCCATAAAAGCCCTTAAGATCCCAGAACATCTTAGGTTTTGAAGGAGGTGGTTCTACCACATTGTGAACTAATTTGTCTCGTAAATTTGGTGCTTTTTTGAAAATGATTCTAGGTTTCTCTGGGAGTACCTCTTTAAGATGGACATCCTGCTTCAAGACACTCCAGTATTTTCGTATGATTCTCTGTACTTCTTTATTTTGTAAGGAATAGTCTAAAACGTTACTGATACCTTCGTTAGTGTCATTCCCCCTGGTGTCGATCTTATCCTCTAACAAACTTTCCCTATCGAGGCATGCAACTTCTAATTTTTCTCTCTCCAGCATATCCTTATGGTATCCCCTATCCAGAAACATTCTGCTTAGCTTGTTGGATTGGAGCTCATAATCCTCAGTTCTCGTACAATTTCTTCTCATCCTTGTAAATTGGCCTCTGGGTATATTCGCCAGCCAGGGCTTGAAATGGCAGCTGGTAGTTGGGATGTAAGAATTGCGGTCTGTTGTTTTAAAAAACGATCTGGTCACTAGTGTTAAAAATTTCTAGGTCCAAAAAATGAATGCACTCCCTATTCACATCCCAACTCAATGAGATGTTGAGATCATTGATGTTCATGGAGTCTAGTAAACACATCAATGATCTCAACATCTCATTGACTTGGGATGTGAATAGGGAGTGCATTCATTTTTTGGACCTAGAAATTTTTAACACTAGTGACGGTATTAGCACCAGATCGTTTTTTAAAACAACAGACCGCAATTCTTACATCCCAACTACCAGCTGCCATTATAAGCCCTGGCTGGCGAATATACCCAGAGGCCAATTTACAAGGATGAGAAGAAATTGTACGAGAACTGAGGATTATGAGCTCCAATCCAACAAGCTAAGCAGAATGTTTCTGGATAAGGGATACCATAAGGATATGCTGGAGAGAGAAAAATTAGAAGTAGCATGCCTCAATAGGGAAAGTTTGTTAGAGAATAAGATCGACACCAGGGGGAATGACACTAACGAAGGTATCAGTATCGTTTTAGACTATTCCTTACAAAATAAAGAAGTACAGGGGGTCCCCTAGTTACAAACATCCGACTTACAAACGACTCCTACTTACAAACGGAGGAAGACAACAGGAAGTGAGAAGTAATCTACCCCTAGGAAGGGAAATTCTCTCCTGTAAGAGCTATTTTGGGGAAAAGGTACCTCCACTGATGCTTTATCACCAAGGCTTGTTTCCACAACAACCCAAAATTTTCAAAATTCAATTGTCATTGGGACAGAAAGTGAGGTGAAATCTTCTGAAGAGGTGCACAGACAGCAAGCAAAATGTTACAGGGGTGATAACCCTTCCCTATTCTATCCAAAAAGATTAAAAATATTTTTTTTGGCTGGAGCTACACTTAAAAAATGTACCTGTTCCGACTTACAAACAGATTCAACTTAAGAACAAACCTACAGTCCCTAACTTGTTTGTAACCCGGGGACCCAATGTACAGAGAATCATAAGAAAATACTGGAATGTCTTGAAGCAGGATGTCCATCTTAAAGAGGTACTCCCAGAGAAACCTAGAATCATTTTCAAAAAAGCACCAAATTTACGAGACAAATTAGTTCACAATGTGGTAGAACCACCTCCCTCAAAACCTAAGATGTTCTGGGATCTTAAGGGCTTTTATGGCTGTGGTAGATGTTACAGTTGTGTGAGAGTTCCGGGTAATGATAAAAGAGTGAAGGATTTCTTTAACCCCAGAACTAATCAGTCTTACACTATCAGAGACTTCATACCCTGTGACACTATAGGAGTCGTGTATGCATTGAAATGCCCATGCAACTATATTTATGTGGGTCGTACCCCGAGGGCCCTGAAAGATCGCTTGGAGGAGCATGTGAGGAACATACGTAAAGGATCAGAAAAACACCATTTATCCTTACATTTCAAAAAAGTGCACAATCAAAGTACGGCTGGTATGAAATTTTGGGGAATTGAGGCTCCTAGACACCATTGGAGAGGTTGTAATTTTGTGAGGGAAATCAGCAAATGAGAATCTTGGTGGATACACCAGCTGGGCTCCTTATCTCCTGGTGGGCTCAAAAAGGAGTTTGATTTGAGATGTTTTCTTAGTAATTTTTAAATATATTTTACTATACCCCATATATATTCCCGCATCACAGATAATATAAGAATAAGTTGGTATGTATTAATTTTGACTTGTAATTTTCTCAGTAATTTTTAATATACCCCATTATACCCCATATATATGTCTTGTAATTTTCTTAGTAATTTTTAATATACCCCATTATACCCCATATATATACCATTATTACAGATGGTATAGGAATAGGCTGGTATATCTCATCATGTATTATTGGATTATTCGGCATGGCTATGTGAATTTAGATTACAATATGTATAGATTTGGACTGTGAAATCATGGTGAGGGAGGAATTACTAGTTCCGCCATGATATGTATATTATCCTTTTTGATACACCATACACCATAGTCCTCTCTGTCTTACTATTGTGATGAAGACCCACTCTGGGCACCTTAATTAGGTTCATACTGTTTTAATTAATTTTAATATTCTATAGATTAATATTAGGCGTTTTTTTTATATTTTTACATTACTATTGATAGGTATATTCTATTACAAGTAGCCCCTTTGGTAGATGAGGACAATATTTTGTTTTTAATTAAATAATATAGGATTTAGATTCCTCGTTTTAACACTCGGTATGTGACTCCATATTGAGTATTAATTAAGTATGCATTAAAATTGGGATTGTATGCTGGGATCCGGTTTTTATTTTTATTCTAATTTAATATTATTTATGTTCACTGTTTTCTTGGCGGCTTATTGAAGTATATAAAAAAAATTTTTTTTTATTTCTGCATATGATTTAATGATCTATGAGGTGCGGTGTGGCGTCATCTGAAGGGTGCAGCTCCGTCCTGGATTATTAATTAGGTAACATATATATAATAATGACAGTGATTAATGGTAATTATCACTGCTCGTTTTCGTTATAATTTTTCTTGTAGTTATCACAGCTGTTTAATAAAGGAGCATGGTGATGTAGCCTATGATTATAGGAGATGACGGTCCTAGGCAAAATGGCCACCATGTGCGGTTGTAGCCTAACACTAGAGATGTTGGCGGTCCTAGGCAAAATGGCCGCCGACAGAATATACTTATATCGATGTAGCCTATTACTAGAGCTGTCAGCGGTCCTAGGCAAAATGGCCACCGACAGCATATAAACACACACACAGAGCATCTGTCCAATTAGATCCCCCAGAGGAAGGCACGTGATCCCTGTGCCGAATACGCGTCGGGGAGGGGTAGGATGGAACTGTCAGCAACAGAGGTGGATGAGGAACGACACACTGCACGCCATACAAACGCTTGTTTTATACAAACACTCTCTGGAAAGATTGGTGCACTCACGCACCTACATATTGTGAGTACCCTTCTGGAGGGAAGTTTTAATATATTTTAAATAAATCCCTACTGTATCACACTATGGAGCTTTTTCTTTCTTGTATGTGAGACTATCTGATGACATCTGAGAGTGGTGGAGTTTATACCAGCATACCCTGTATGAGCCCAAGGGGTGGCCTAAATGCGTGTTTAGACACAGTTTAATTACCGTGTCACACGCTCAGAGGTGAGCGCAAGCACAAGTGGGGGGTCACAGGAGAGCACTGAAGCATGCTGGATTGTGAACACCATTAAGGAGGAGCATGAGGAACACTGTTTTTTGTGGACACTACTTACTTGTACTTTATGTGTTGATATCAATGAATTGAACTTTTTAAATGTGGACCGACCTTGGCGTGTTCCCGACTATTCCTGTCTGCTCGTGACCCTGACCTTTTGGCGTTTCCCTGACTATCCCTGTTTGCCTGTGACCCTGAACTTTTGGTGTGTACTCTGTCGTTCCTGTCTGCTATTTGCCCTGACCTCTGCCTTATCCCTTTACTATCCTTGTTGTTCCAGCCTGCTGCTTCCTTCTCCTATAGTCTACCGTGAGCGTGAGCTGTGAGACCCTAGGGGCCGTGACCTGGAGCCAGACCGCAGCGTAGTCAATCCTCACCACCTGAAGCTCTGGTGAACACCTGCTGGCTCTTAGACTCCGCGCCCTGGGGAATCTATGCTCTAGCTCCCACTGGGATCTGTGTTAGTGATCCAGTAGACCTGCTTCCTGAACCTTCCTGGGTACTATCCACAGCAGTCAATCCTAGGGTCCACTATCTTAGCGGTGCCGACTACGGAGTGCATCTGTCACCTGGTCTCAGATGACCTGACAGTTTGACCAGCCATGGACCCGGCTGACGTGCAGCTTCCTGCAGATGATTCATTACAGGGCATAGTCCACAGACTTGAGACCCAGGAATCGCATCAGACCCAGGTGATGCAATTCCGTCAGGATTTGGCCTCTTGTTTTGAACAGGTTCAGGCCTCATTAGGACCCCCGGTTCAACAACCTCAACCGCTATCTGCTGCTGCACCTATCGCACCAGTCGCAGCCACACATTCATTACAACTGCCAGCTCCAGCCCGTTTCTCTCGGGACTCCAAGGCCTGCAGGGGGTTCCTTAACCAGTGCACAATTCATTTTGAACTCTAGCCCCAAAACTCCCTGTCCGATCGGGCGAAGGTAGTCTATATTATATCCCTTCTGTCCGGCGAGGCGTTAGCCTGGGCTGCTCCTCTGTGGGAACTGAATGATCCAGTGGTTTCTAGCCTGTCTGAGTTCTTGAAACTTTTTCGGAATATGTTCGAGGAACCAGGTCGTGTCTCCTCAGCAGCCAGCACTCTTTTACGTCTCTGTCAAGAGTCCGCATCTGTGGGACAGTATGCTGTTCAGTTCCGTATACTCACAGCTGAATTGAGCTGGAATAATGTGGCCCTAGTTGCAACCTTTTTACATGGCCTCTCTGATAGAGTGAAGTATGAATTAGCAGGAAGATCCCTCCCTGCTGATCTGGACGGTGTTGTTGGAATTCAACATGAATTCATATCATATTTCTGTAATTTGTACATATGTTTCCTCATTTCCAAGAGCAGCCAGGCTCCTATGGTTTTTGAAAGAATTAGATTTTCGCACTCCCTGAAGGGCAGGATGCCCCCCCCCCCCCCAAGGTTGGAATGTAGCCTGTTAAGCTTCTAGCTGTGTATGACAATGCTGGCTCCGATCTGTCTATGAGAAGTCCTGATTAATGGCTCTGCAAGCAAGCTTCAAAGAGAGGACTGGCAGAGATAATTAATGAGTTGGGATACAGGAGATAAAAGACTCGGATATATTTGACCCAGGTCGGATAGAGATGATTTATGGACAAACACTGCCCCCAGAGGCCAATTATGGCAACACGGTCAATAATATAAACTGTTGAGGAAACGCCCCAGAGATACTGTGATTTGTCCAAAAATAGACTTGGGCAGGCAATGGGAAGGGGTTTGGATGAGGTGTGTTTGTGAAAAAGGGTTGTTTGCAAGCAGAGCTCCCTCTTTCAACACCTGGAGACCAGCCGATAGGATGTGATAAGTGTATTCTTGTATTGTGTTCTAAATGTAAGCTATGTAACATTGTAATACCTTTTAATACTTTTATGTTAGTTTCCTATTTTGTTGGGAAATAAATGTAACTTGTTTACTATGCAGAGATGTTTGTTATATCATTGTGCTTATCAGACTCTTATAGATTAGCAATTATAGGGACTAGACAAATGAATACATGTATGCAATAGTTATATAGGATATATTAGATTGTATAATATTGCAACGATTCCTTCATTTGGCACACCAGAAGGCATGTAGAATCTATCTTTACACAGAATCCACAAATCCTAATGTATTTTTTGTCTTGAGTCCCTATAAGCTAAGGAATCAACCTAGAACTGAAAGCCTTCACTACGGTGGACAAGATTCATGCTGGTTAGTGAAATTGAAAGCCCTGCGTGAATGGTCCTGAATGTTCTTTGAAATATTTCATCAGTTAGCGGACGCGCGAAAATCTGGTGAGATTATTGGCTGATATATGTATATATGTTAAATGTTTATTGTACTGCTAATGCAAATTGTTATAATCCGGTGTAGCTGGTCAAGTGGCCTGGCAAGTAAAGGGCTGATCACCCGTGGTTAGAGATTGACAGGAATTACCATACATCTTTGAGGAAAAAGTGGGAGAAATATAGATTAAGTTTTTTATTTTTATTTTTACCCACATGAGAGTGAAATAGCTCTTTGTTCCAATAGAAGTTCAATGTGGCCTGCAACCTAACAGGAAGGCATTGATTAAGGCCCCCTTCACACGGTCGGACCGTTTAGGTCAGCCTCTCATTTTTGATGGTGGACCTGAACGGGCACTCCATGCTAGCCTATGGAGCGACGGATGTCAGCGGAGACATGTCCACTGACATCCGACCCGGTCTGATCCACTAAAAGCAGACGGATGCCTCTACGTTCGGATCCGTTGCTGGCGGATCGGGTGAGATCTGATGAAAACGGACATGCTGTCCGTTTTCGCCCGATTTCTCCATAGGCAGCAGTGGCCCTAGACAAGCCCCTCCCCGCTCAGTGAGCAGAGAGGGACCTGTCATCTGCCGGGTCAGGAGAGATCTCCCGCTGAGCCGGCGGACCGAGGCGGACTCCGTGGAAGCAGATCCGCTTTGTGTGACAGGGGCCTAAGAGTCTGCCTTGTGTCTTAGAATGTGCCTTGTGTCTTGTAGGCTGTAGAACTACACGTAACAAGTTAGTTTTAAAACGGCTTTGTATCTGTTTTTTTTTTTTTGCTGTTTATCTGTGTGCATTGTAAGCAACTGTTGTAAAAACAGGTTAGACAACTTCAGTGTAGGCTAAGGTGCAAATTAGCATATCAATGGAAGCCATTGAAGACTTTGTTAACAAGTATGGCTGTGTTAGATTTGATTCTATACAAAAGAATGCATTAACACACCAATACAATGATCTATTAAAACAATGCAATATTCAAAATGATGCCATAAAGTATAAAAAGTCTTCCAAAAGAGGCAAGAAATAGAGATTGGCCAGTGCTGTATGCATGTTGTTGAAAATGAAAGACATTGCAGAACAAAAAGAATTAGAATGGTATAGTGAGAGGAAACAATTATTGGAACAGGTACAAAGTGTCACTGAGAATATATTAGCAGTAGTTGTAAACTATTCAGCAATTAGTGACTGAGAAATGTGTATTGGAACAGAGATTAGATGAGTTAGAACAAACGTGTAAATTAAGAGAAAGTTGCATTGCCTCCTTGAATCAAAAAGAGGATGAAAATTTGTGTGTTATCACACTGCTTAGGGAGGAATTACAGGGTGCACAGGCAGCCATAATGGAGTTATCCTCCAAACATACAAAAGCCGAATGTGCAATGGTGGAGGTACCCTCCGCACATGCGCAGTGCTCAGCAAAGATAGAAGTGAAACAACATGCAGAAAAACCAGACGCTCTTATTGCTGCAAGTGATGTTGCTATGACAGAAATCAACGTTGGAGATTTAAATAAAAAAGTGCAATAACTGTGCTTGAAATTGATTCAGGAGTTGAAACAATTGAAATTTATGATGACTCCTCAGATGATGAAAGTGTAAAGTCTGTTTATTCCAATCATAGTAATCGTAGTAATAATGTCCAGCATTGTGAGTTTCCAGTGCCATATGCTCAAAGAAGGGCCTATACAGAGAGACCAGCCCTCAAACGTTTTTTTGTGTAAAAGGGGGGGTCACATCGCTAAGTATTGTTGGGCGGTGAATAATGATATCAAAAGAAGATCGCACCACCCAAAAACGACCCCAAGGCATTATGAAGTGTATTCTGCCCGATGGGGTAGCCACCCAAAGCATGGAGGCCATAGTAATCAAACCCATTTCCCTTTTAAGACCCAAATGGGGAGACTACAAACTGAAACTCATCAGTATGTAGAACAGTTACGTAAAGTCAAAATGGAGGTAGCTGCATGGTTATTCAAATGTAGCACTGGGGGAAACAATGTTAGCAGGACTTAGTGAGCTGCATGGATGCTAAGAATTTTCTGGTCAATGTTTCCTTGCTATGAATAAGGTTTAGATGTGAGCTTCATGTTTAAATAAAATATGGCAATTTTTCCCCTAGCATTGCGATTAATGGGAAAAGGCTTGGGGGACTCAAAAAGTCAATTGTCATGATAATTGTGTGTAATCACTGTCTTTGTGTTCCTTTTCCAGAGACCTTGGAAGAAGTTTTGGATACTAATGTCTGTGTTTTGTTTGCAGGTCCTTCAAAGTAAGAACAGTGGGCAAAGTTAGCAAAACAGGGGTTAGGTTATTGTAAAGGCATAATCGATTATCATATGGTACCATGAGCTCATTAATTAGTAATTGTTTGCAAACAATGAAAAAATAAGATAAACAATAGTCAGGCATTAATGGATTCAAGAGTTATAAATTAAGTTACACATGTTGTGATGAGGTACAGATGTTTTGTTTTTTTGTTTTTCCCATTAACTAATTGTCTTTCAGATGAAAATTAGCACTTATGCCGCGTACACACGGTCGGACTTTTCGTCTACAAAAGTCCAACGGACGCTGACGGACTAAAGCTGGCTGGTAATCCGATCGTGTGTGGGCTTCTTCGGACTTTCAACGTACTTTTTTAGCCTCAAATCCGACGTACTTTAGATTTGAAACATGCTTCAAATCTTTACGTCGTAACTACGACGGACCCCGAAGTCCGCTCGTCTGTATGCTAGTCCTACGGACAAAAAAATGACGCATGCTCATAAGCAAAAACTAAACGGAAGCACTCGGTCTAGTAAAACTAGTGTTCGTATTGTAGGTAGCACATTCATCACGCTGCAAAATCTGTGATCGTTGAATGCAGCGCATTTTATTTCTTCTTTACGAATGCTCTAAAGAACGAAGGTGTTTTGCTGTTCATAATCAGAGTTCTCCCAAACTGATTTCTGAATTCTTTTTCTCTTTGATCTCATGAATGATATAGTATGCTTTTTATAAACAATGTTTCCATACTAATAATACTTTTTCCCTTATTTTTTTTTTTTTTTTTTTAGGTTTGTAAAGTTACCACAAAGAACCCATTATTCTTTTTTTTTTTTTCTAGTGATTATTTTTTAGTTTTTAGATAAAGTTAACCCAAAGCACCGTTTTTGTTTATGTATATTTTTTTATTTTCAAGACTTACCACTTGAACATTATTAACATTAGTAATGTATTTTTGGTGTGTTTTTTTAAAACTCA
The DNA here is from genome assembly GCA_037952925.1 of Lithobates clamitans. NCBI lineage: Eukaryota > Metazoa > Chordata > Amphibia > Anura > Ranidae > Lithobates > Lithobates clamitans. Next base: position 4,383,319 of record JBBGZY010000451.1, read on the forward strand.
ATGAGATTGTTGTCCCTTGTTAATTTAACATTGTGTGTAAAATCAATGATTTAAAAGAAAACACAAAGTCTTTTGCTAAACTCAAAAAAGATCCATTTATTCATGGTCAAAATAAAATAAAGAGGAAGTCAACGCTGGAAAAAGTCGGTGTACAAGAAAATTGGGATCTTGAGGAGTCCATATAAGAGGGAGCACAATCTGGTCCCAGAATCCCAGAGATCAACAGCACCAGCAGATGATCTAGATGTCCCCAGACTGTGGTCCTACAACAGCCTGCGTCTTCTGTCAGACCAGACTGAACCCAGGTCATCACTTTCTTCTCTTCCCTGCAGCCTTTCCTCCACGCTGCCCTGCAGCCTTCCCTGCAGCCTTCCCTGCAGCCTTCCCTGTAGCCTTCCCTGTAGCCTTCTTTTGAGGCTGTGGCTCTGGTGTTTCAGTTGTGGCAGGAGGAGGAGGAGGAGGAGGAGGAGGAGGAGGAGGGGGGGGGGCTGCCTCATGTAGTTGGGTGTTTTTGGTTAGCGTGCCCTGCAGCCCCTTATGGATTGTTTCCCCAAATAGGCGCTCACAAATGAGGCGCTGCTCCCAATCCATCTGAAGAAGCCTGCTGGCTAAGTAGCAGCCATAGGCTTCTTCCGCTTCGGGGGGGCTTGTTAAAAAACGGGTGGCCTGTTGCATGAGGCGCAGGGACGCGTCCTGTGTGACCATCCCCTTCCTGGCCCTTTTTTTGGGAAGGTGGAGGGGAGGCACTTGGGATTGGGTGAGGCTCCTACTGGGCCCAGCCACCTCACTTGGCCCAGCCACCTCACTTGGCCCAGCCACCTCACTTGGCCCAGCCACCTCACTGGGAGCAGCCACCTCCTGCCTGACACTGGGCCCAGCCTCCTCCAGGATGATGGTGAATAGGGATGAGCCGAACACCCCCCGGTTCGGTTCGCACCAGAACCCGCGAACGGACCGCAAGTTCGCACGAACGTTAGAACCCCATTGACGTCTATGGGACTCGAACGTTCGAAATCAAAAGTGCTCATTTTAAAGGCTAATTTGCATGGTATTGTCCTAAAAAGGGTTTGGGGACCCGGGTCCTACCCCAGGGGACATGTATCAATGCAAAAAAACCTTTTAAAAACGGCCGTTTTTTCGGGAGCAGTGATTTTAATGATGCTTAAAGTAAAAAAAAAAAAGTGAAATATTCCTTTAAATATCGTACCTGGGGGGTGTCTATAGTATGCCTGTAAAGTGACGCGTGTTTCCCATGTTTAGAACAGTCCCTGCACCAAATGTCATTTTTAAAGGAAAAAATCTCATTTAAAACTGCTTGCGGGTTTAATGTCATGTCGGGTCATGGCAATATGGATGAAAATCAGTGAGACAAACGGCATGGGTACCCCCCAGTCCATTACCAGGCCCTTTGGGTCTTGTATGGATATTAAGGGGAACCCCGCACCCAAATTAAAATAAGGAAAGGTCCCTATATACTCTGAACAGCAGTATACAGGCGGTGCAAACAAGACAGGGACTGTAGGTTTGTTGTTAAGTAGAATCTGTTTGTAATTTTGAACATTTTTAATGTGTTTAGCTCCAGCCAAAAAATCTTTTCTAAGCTTTTTGGAAAACATAGGGAAGGGTTATCACCCCTGTGACATTTGTTTTGCGTCTTTCCTCCTCTTCAGAAGATTTCACCTCACTTTTTTGTCCCAATGAAAAATGTTTTTTGAAAATTTGGGTTTTTTTGTGGAACAAGGATTGGAAAGCATCAGTGGAAAGGAGAAATTGTTTTCCCATATTAACTCTTACAGGAGAGAATTTCCCTTCCTTAGGGGTAGATTTCATCTCACTTCCTGTTGTCTCCTTCCGTTTGCAAGTAGGAGTCGTTTGTAAGTTAGATGTTTGAAAGTAGGGTCCTGCCCTATATACTCAGCAGAAATTTGGGCCTTAGGTGTTGCTGTGGCCAAAACACTGTAAGCCCTCACAGGGCCCTGCTGTGAAATATTAGATCAAGAATTGTAATTACATGCCCCTGTTGAACAGGAGCTGAAAAATTAGGCCTTAGGCACTGGTGCTGGTGCCACAACACTGCAACCCCTCACAGACACTCTAGTTGGAACGCAGGAACGAGCCCTGCTGCAAAGTATTGTATCAAAAATTGTAATTACACGCCCCTGTTAGACAGGGGCAGAAAAATTGGGCCTTAGGCACTGGTGCTGGTGCCACAACACTGCAACCCCTCACAGACACTCTAGTTGGAACGCAGGAACGAGCCCTGCTGCAAAGTATTGCATCAAAAATTGTAATTACACGCCCCTGTTAGACAGGGGCAGAAAAATTGGGTCTTAGGCACTGGTGCTGGTGCCACAACACTGCAACCCCTCACAGACACTCTAGTTGAAACGCAGGAACAAGCCCTGCTGCAAAGTATTGCATCAAAAATTGTAATTACACGCCCCTGTTAGACAGGGGCTGAAAAATTGGGTCTTAGGCACTGGTGCTGGTGCCACAACACTGCAACCCCTCACAGACACTCTAGTTGGAATGCAGGAACGAGCCCTGCTGCAAAGTATTACATCAAAAATTGTAATTACACGCCCCTGTTAAACAGGGGCTGAAAAATTGTGCCTTAGGCACTGGTGGTGGCGCCCAGAACCAAAAATGTTCTTACAAGCTATCAGCGTGATGATTGAGGAGGAAGAGGATAATTACTCAGGGATAGTCACTCAGCATCAGCATAGGCAGTCTTTGAAGGGATCTGAGATTTCAAAAAAAATTATTCGGTTACATCTGCATCAGGTGCTTGGTAGCTGGTGGTGATCCAAGACTGATTCATTTTTATGAAGGTCAGCCGATCGACCGAGTCGGTGGACAGACGCACCCTGTGATCGGTTACCACGCCTCCAGCAGCACTGAATGTGCGTTCCGAAAGAACGCTGGATGCAGGACAGGCCAGTAGCTCAATTGCATACTGTGCAAGCTCTGGCCAGTGATCCATCCTCAAGACCCAGTAACCCAGAGGATTTTCGGTGGGAAAGGTGTCCAAGTCTGATCTTGCCCCTAGGTATTCCTGCACCATGTAAAACAGACGCTGGCGATGGTTGCTGGAACCGATCATACCTTGGGGCTGCAGACCAAAAAATTGTCTGAACGCATCGGTCAGACGGCCACCTTCTCCACCGCTCCTTCTTTGACTGACCGAAGCCTCAGCAACACGTTGTCCAGAAACAGGAGTTTGTAACCTCCCAGTCTCTGGGAACGCGTTGCACAGACCTTTCTGCAAGGCCTCCCGAAGATGTTTCATCCTCTGCTCCCTCTGCGATGGCAAGATAAGGTCCGCAACCTTACCCTTGTAACGTGGATCAAGGAGGGTTGCCAGCCAGTATTGGTCCTTCTCCTTGATACCACGAATACGAGGATCCTTACGCAGGCTTTGCAGGATCAGGGAGGCCATGCAGCGTAGGTTTGCTGAGGCATTCGGTCCGGAGTCCTCTGGGTCACTAAGGACAACAACGTCCGCAGCCACCTCCTCCCAGCCACGTACAAGTCCATGTGTTCCTTGGGACTGATCCCTTAAAGACTGCTGATGCTGAGTGCCAGGCTCCACCTCCATACTGACACAATCTTCCTCCTCCTCCTCCTCCTCCTCCTCGTCCTCTTCCTGTGTGATCGGCGGGCACGCAGGAACACTGTCTGGATAAAGGGGGCCTTGAGAGCTAAGGAAGTCCTCCTCTTCCTGCCTCTGTTCTGCCTCAAGTGCCCTGTCCATTATTCCACGCAGCGTGTGCTCCAACAGGTGGACAAGGGGGACAGTGTCACTGATGCATGCACTGTCAGTGCTCACCATCCTTGTGGCCTCCTCGAATGGTGACAGGACAGTGCATGCATCCCTGATCATGGCCCACTGGCGTGGGGAAAAAAAACCAAGGTCCCCTGACCCTGTCCTGGTGCCATAGTCGCACAGGTACTCATTGATGGCCCTCTGCTGCGTGTGCAGCCGCTGCAGCATGGCCAACGTCGAGTTCCACCTGGTGGGCATGTCACAGATTAGGCGGTTCTTGGGCAGGTTAAACTCCTTTTGGAGGTCCGTCAGCCGAGCACTGGCATTATATGACCGGCGGAAATGCACAGAGACTTTCCTGGCCTGCCTCAGGACATCCTGTAAGCCCGGGTACCTGCCCAAGAACCGCTGCACCACCAAGTTAAGGACGTGAGCCAAATAGGGCACATGGGTCAGTTGTCCCTGTCGGAGGGCAGAGAGGAGGTTGGTGCCATTGTCGCAAACCACCATTCCTGCCTTAAGTTGGCGTGGCGTCAACCACCTCTGAACCTGCCCCTGCAGAGCTGACAGAACCTCTGCCCCAGTGTGGCTCCTGTCCCCCAAGCACACCAGCTCAAGCACCGCATGGCATCTTTTGGCCTGCGTACTTGCGTAGCCCCTTGAACGCCTACGGAGCACCGCTGGTTCCGAGGAAGAGGCCATGGAGGAAGAAGAAGAGGAGGGGGTGGAGGAGAGAGGTGTGTCACAATCAGCATTTTGGAGGCGTGGTGGCGGAACAACCTCCAACACTACTGCACCTTGTCCTGCATCCTTCCCAGCTGCCAGCAGAGTCACCCAATGCGCCGTGAAACTTAAGTAACGTCCCTGTCCATGCCTGCTGGACCATGAGTCAGCGGTAATATGCACCTTACCGCTGACCGCCCTGTCCAGCGAGGCATGGACATTGCCTTCCACATGCCGGTAGAGAGCCGGAATCGCCTTCCGTGAGAAAAAGTGGCGTTTGGGTACCTGCCACTGAGGAACCGCACATTCCACAAACTCACGGAAGGGGGCAGAGTCTACCAACTGAAAAGGCAGTAGTTGAAGTGCTAGCAATTTTGCCAAGCTAGCATTCAACCGCTGGGCATGTGGATGGCTGGGAGCAAACTTCTTTCGGCGGTGCAGCAGCTGGGGCAGGGAAATTTGCCTGGTACAATCTGACGTCGGTGTACCAAAAGCAGATTGCCCACAAGTACTTGGCTGTGACACACCTAATTCTACACCTTCATTCCTCTCACTGCAGGTCTCAGAGAGGACTGAAGGTCTAGTGGGGTTGGAAATCTCAGCTGATGAGGAGCAAGGAGAGATCGTCTTTGTTCTTTGGTGTGGGTCTTTTAGATACGCTTGCCAACGAACTGCATGGCAGGTCAACATATGTCTGGTCAAGCATGTGGTACCCAAGCGGGAGATGTTTTGGCCACGCGAGATACGCTTGAGACATATGTTGCAAATAGCAGCGGTGCGATCTGATGCACTCGTCTCAAAAAAGGCCCACACCAAAGAACTTTTTGAATAACGCGCAGAGACTGCAGCGCCCTGCACATGTGGAGCTTTGGGGTGTGATGCAGTCAATGTGCTGCCCTTAGGCTGGCCCCTGGAGGGCATCCTGCCTAGTTGGTGATGTGCCACCTCCTCCTCCTCCTCCTCCTCTCTCCTATCAGGCACCCACGTTGAGTCAGTGACCTCATCATCCCCTCCCTCCTCATCACTGGAGCAAACCTGGCAGTATGCTGCAGCAGGGGGAGCATGACTGCCAGATTGCTGTCCTTCTTGGGCACCCCCTCTGTCCGTGCTCATGTTACTGCCTTCATTGAGCTCAGTATCATCATCAGAGCCTTCCAAACGCTGGGCATCCTCCTGGAGCATGTACCCAACACTGTGGTCAAACAGTTCGAGGGAATCCTCATGAGGACATGGTGGAGCTAGGGAAGGAGTCACTGATGACATTGAGCTGAGGGAAGAGGCCGCTGCTTTGCCAGACAAAGCACCCTGGGCATGGGTGAGAGAGGATGAGGAGGATGAGGACGGCTTGGTCATCCACTCGACCAAGTCTTCCGCATGTTGCGGCTCAACACGGCCAGCTGCCGAAAAAAAGGCCAAGCGTGTCCCATGGCCACGTGCTGATGAGGATGCACCGTCTCCACGACCAGCACTAGACACAGAGCCTGCTTGCCCTCTCTTATTGGCTTGTGACTGTCTGCCTCTCCTTCTTGGCCTTCCAGACATACTAATGGCCTGTAGCTGCACTAAGCTGGGATAGAACACCTGTAATTTTCTTAAGGTAGCTTTATATACTGTAACCAGACAAGCCTGCCTGTCAGTAGGAAGATAACAGGAACGGATCTAGCTGAACACTGTGAGCAGGACACACTGTACTAAATGTAAATAGTCTAGCTGCCTGACCGTGGTACTAATAGGATCAAATAGAACACCTGTAATTTTCTTAAGGTAGCTTTATATACTGTAACCAGACAAGCCTGCCTGTCAGTAGGAAGATAACAGGAACAGATCTAGCTGAACACTGTGAGCAGGACGCACTGTACTAAATGTAAATAGTCTAGCTGCCTGACCGTGGTACTAATAGGATCAAAAAGAACACCTGTAATTTTCTTAAGGTAGCTTTATATACTGTAACCAGACAAGCCTGCCTGTCAGTAGGAAGATAACAGGAACGGATCTAGCTGAACACTGTGAGCAGGACGTACTGCACTAAATGTATATAGCAGGAACGGATCTAGCTGAACACTGTGAGCAGGACGCACTGCACTGAATGTAAATAGCAGGAACGGATCTAGCTGAACACTGTGAGCAGGACGCACTGCACTAAATGTAAATACCAGGAACGGATCTAGCTGAACACTGTGAGCAGGACGCACTGCACTGAATGTAAATAGCAGGAACGGATCTAGCTGAACACTGTGAGCAGGACGCACTGCACTGAATGTAAATAGCAGGAACGGATGTAGCTGAACACTGTGAGCAGGACGCACTGCACTAAATGTAAATACCAGGAACGGATCTAGCTGAACACTGTGAGCAGGACGCACTGCACTAAATGTAAATAGCAGGAACGGATCTAGCTGAACACTGTGAGCAGGACGCACTGCACTAAATGTAAATACCAGGAACGGATCTAGCTGAACACTGTGAGCAGGACGCACTGCACTGAATGTAAATAGCAGGAACGGATCTAGCTGAACACTGTGAGCAGGACGCACTGCACTGAATGTAAATAGCAGGAACGGATCTAGCTGAACACTGTGAGCAGGACGCACTGCACTAAATGTAAATACCAGGAACGGATCTAGCTGAACACTGTGAGCAGGACGCACTGCACTGAATGTAAATAGCAGGAACGGATCTAGCTGAACACTGTGAGCAGGACGCACTGCACTAAATGTAAATACCAGGAACGGATCTAGCTGAACACTGTGAGCAGGACGCACTGCACTGAATGTAAATAGCAGGAACGGATCTAGCTGAACACTGTGAGCAGGACGCACTGCACTGAATGTAAATAGCAGGAACGGATCTAGCTGAACACTGTGAGCAGGACGCACTGCACTAAATGTAAATACCAGGAACGGATCTAGCTGAACACTGTGAGCAGGACGCACTGCACTGAATGTAAATAGCAGGAACGGATCTAGCTGAACACTGTGAGCAGGACGCACTGCACTAAATGTAAATACCAGGAACGGATCTAGCTGAACACTGTGAGCAGGACGCACTGCACTGAATGTAAATAGCAGGAACGGATCTAGCTGAACACTGTGAGCAGGACGCACTGCACTGAATGTAAATAGCAGGAACGGATCTAGCTGAACACTGTGAGCAGGACGCACTGCACTAAATGTAAATACCAGGAACGGATCTAGCTGAACACTGTGAGCAGGACGCACTGCACTGAATGTAAATAGCAGGAACGGATCTAGCTGAACACTGTGAGCAGGACGCACTGCACTAAATGTAAATACCAGGAACGGATCTAGCTGAACACTGTGAGCAGGACGCACTGCACTGAATGTAAATAGCAGGAACGGATCTAGCTGAACACTGTGAGCAGGACACACTGCACTAAATGTAAATAGTCTAGATAGAAGATAACAGGAACGGATCTAGCTAAACTGAATACAGTGTATATATATATATGCAACACCTGGGATGCATATATATACACAATACACTGTAAGTGCAGCTAACTGACTGACTGTTCTGCCTAATCTATCTAACTCAAATCAAATGACACTGTCTCTCTCTCTCTCTATCTCTCAGCACACCGGAACACACACTACACAGGGCCGCCGTGCAGGCGGCCTTATATAGTGTGGGGTGTGTACTAAATCCCCTGAGCCATAATTGGCCAAAGCCACCCTGGCTTTGGCCAATTACAGCTCTCTCTACTGACGGCGCTGTGATTGGCCAAGCATGCGGGTCATAGTGCATGCTTGGCCAATAATCAGCCAGCAATGCACTGCGATGCCGCAGTGAATTATGGGCCGTGACGCGCCACACGAATTTGGCGCGAACGGCCCATATCGTTCGCAATTCGGCGAACGACCGAACAGCCGATGTTCGAGTCGAACATGGGTTCGACTCGAACACGAAGCTCATCCCTAATGGTGAATCCGGCCTCCTCCAGGCTGTCCATGGGCCCGGTCTCCTCCTGCCTGCCACTTTCCCCACATTCCTCCTGGATGGACTCATCCTGTGTATAAAAAAAGGACAATAGTTTTAGTTTCTTTTTTTGGGTTCATCAATGACACACAGTTTGCTTCTCATGACTAGCAAATTCAATGTGAATACATCTCTTTAATAAAAGAGTCTAATCAGACACCCTAATTATTTCAAGCAGGTGCCAAACATATTTAGTCACTACTATCATTTGATATGTATACACAATTTGGAGTGCTAAATTATTTGAGACAATTATAACATCCAGTTAACATCATTAATATTAGTACAGTAAATATTTGTTAACATAATTTACCTGACTCCAGATGGTCATATCCGGTTCATCCAGGATGGAAGACCCAGCTTGCTCCTCATCAGCCTCTGCTGGGGTGGAGGGAAGGGTGGAGGGAAGGGTGGAGGGAAGGGTGGAGGGAAGGGTTGAAAGTGATGCCCTGGCTTCATTCTGGTCATCAAGAAAACGGAGTTGATTGTAGTACCACAGCCTGGGTACATAAACATCATCTGCTGATGCTCCTGATCTCCTTGATTCCTGGATCTTCCTATGCTCCCTTTTATACATGTTCCTCAAGACCCCAATTTTCTTGAGCACTGTCTCCATTGTTGCTCCCGGGATGGTCTCCTGGACAAAGGACAGAAGTCTCTCCAGCGTTGACTTCCTCACATGCTTGGCATAATACTGAGGGTGTTTCACCTCCCACAAATTCCTCATCTCTCGATACTTTGAAATAAAAGAAGTAAGGAACTCTGGATCCTTCAATAGGGGATTCATTATATCTGGAAAAGAGAAAGTCACAAGACCAAAAACACTTATTATATGTTTCTGCTAACCTCTCATCATCTTCTCCCTATGTAGGCCTCATCAATCTATCAAGCCATATAGGCCGCTTGCTACAAAGTCATGACCATAAACCCCCCCAAAAACAAATATATATATCTCAAATTACCTTCGTTTTGGAACGTCCTGGTCCACTATCACCTACGCACAGAACGTACGTACGACACGCGCGAAAGGCCCTCCTTTATACACTACGCATGTGTGAAACTCCGCCTGCGTCGCCCGCCCCTGACGTTCGAAATTAACTCATGTTCTCCGCCCCCTAATTTGACGCACAGAACGTACGTACGACACGTGCGAAAGGCCCTCCTTTATACACTACGCATGTGTGAAACTCCGCCTGCGTCGCCCGCCCCTGACGTTCGAAATTAACTCATGTTCTCCGCCCCCTAATTTGACGCACAGAACGTACGTACGACACGTGCGAAAGGCCCTCCTTTATACACTACGCATGTGTGAAACTCCGCCTGCGTCGCCCGCCCCTGACGTTCGAAATTAACTCATGTTCTCCGCCCCTTTTTTGTTACGGCGCGTAGTGGAGTTAAAGAATGGCGGAGACACCTGAAATGTTGACGACCTCAGGTAGTGGAGACAGCCCGGAGGCTGGAACGTCTGGAACGTCAACGAAATCTATGAGGCCTAGATTTAAGGCCTCTAATATGAGTTTCAAAGAGATGGTGGAGATGGTGGCCATTCTTCACAAAGACGACTATGATGGCAATTATGGGCCGTACGCACGGCCAAATTTGCGCAAGGCCAAAATAATGGCGAAGGTCGTGGAGACTTTGCAGGCATCATTTGGGGTCCAGCGCTCCAAAGATCAATTGCGCAAAAGATGGTCTGACCTGAAACTCAGGGAGCCGGATCAATACCGACGTATCCGGAAAGTTCTTAAAAAAAGTAAGTACTTGTCGTGTTTTTCTCTTGTGTTTATTACCTTGTATACTGCTCCATGTGCTTTTCCTTCCTATACGATTTTTGTTCCTCGTTTTAAACGATCTTTTAATAAACCTCGTTACATATCCATATCTATCTATATCTATCTATCTATCTATCTATCTATCTATCTATCTATCTATCTATCTAAATATATATATATATATATAAATATATATATATAAATATATATAAATATATATATATAAATATATATATATATATAAATATATATATATATATATATAAAAATATAAATATATATATAAATATATATATATATATATATATATATATATAAATATATATATATATATATATATATATATATATATATATATATATATATAAATATACATATATATATAAAAATATAAATATATATATATAAATAAATATATATAGATATAGATATAGATATATAGATATAGATATAGATATATCTATATATATATATCTAGATATAAATATATATATCTATATATCTATATATATATATCTATATCTAGATATATATATATCTATTTGAAGTTCTCTTAATTTTTAGGATTTACATTTAGTTAGATATTTAGAGATTTTGTTCCAGATATAGAGAGAGATCAAAAGATTATTAACTATATTTTGAGATATTGATATCTATCTATCCGGTATGTCTTTATAATTTTAAATATTGAACTAAAATAGGAACTCTACACAAACCACTTCACTACAAATGTGGGAAAATTATTATGTCCTAAAATATCTGTGTGCTAATTAGATTACTAATTTTTTGTTTCACATAGGGGAAAAATCACTCAGCCAAACACAAGAACACAGTCCACCCCAAGCAAAACAGGATTGGGCAATCAGCCCAAGTCCCATTGAGGATGTGGAGGAAGGAGAGGTGGGCGACATGGGCACCCCACCAGGTGAGTGTCTGACACACCAGCTTACGTTAATCTATGCATGGCTGCCTTTTGTTTAATTGAATTTGGCTACTCTATTTTAGGGGATCTGGTTGTGCTTCATTCTTGCAACAGTGACACCCCCGAGGATGTGGAGGAATTAGGCTACATGGCCACCCCACCAGGTCAGTGTCTGAGACAACAGCTTTATTTCTGGTAAGGTAAACTATGTATGTGTGCATATTTCTAAAGACATTTTTTGGTTTCATTCCACTTTAGGAACAACAAGAAGTGACTATTTCACCTCTGAAAGTGCCCAACGTCTAATTGGTCAAATAATGGCCTGGAATCAAGACATGGATCAAATGCGTAATCGGCTGGATCGTATGCAGCAGGAAATGAAGGACATGATTGATGTTTTGGGTCGAATCTAAATGCCCTTTTTTTAAACCCCAAAACATCAATCATGTCCTTCATTTCCTGTTTTGCTGACCCCATTCTGGGCCTTCTCTTTCTTTTTTTGGCATAACATAAATGGCTGTTTAACCTAATGTCAAAAAGGAGGGCTGTCAAAAATCCACAAAAAAATAAAAATTGATTTTCTAAAAAACACCAAAAAAAAAAAAAAAATTGATTTTAAAAAACCCAAAAAAAAAAAAAAATTGATTTTAAAACACCAAAAAAAAAAAAAAATTGATTTTAAAACACCAAAAAATCAAAAAAATAATTAATGTTAAAAAACCAAAAAAAGTAAAAAAATTGATTTTAAAAAACCAAAAAAAAAAAAAAAATTGATTTTAAAAAACCCAAAAAAAAAAAAAAATTGATTTTAAAACACCAAAAAATCCAAAAAATAATTAATGTTAAAAAACCAAAAAAAGTAAAAAAATTGATTTTAAAAAACCCAAAAAAAAAATAAAAATTGATTTTAAAAAACCCAAAAAAAAAAAAAAATTGATTTTAAAACACCAAAAAATCAAAAAAATAATTAATGTTAAAAAACCAAAAAAAGTAAAAAAATTGATTTTAAAAAAACAAAAAAATTAAAAAAAATTAATGTTAAAAAAACAAAAAAAGTAAAAAAATTGATTTTAAAAAAACTAAAAAATAAAAAAAATTAATGTTAAAAAAACAAAAAAAGTAAAAAAATTGATTTTAAAAAACCAAAAAAAAAATAAATAATTAATGTTAAAAAACCAAAAAAATGTAAAAAATTGATTTAAAAAAAAAAAAAAAAAAAAAAAAAAAATTGCTTTTAAAAAAAAACAAAACTTGATTTTCCAAAACAAAAGCCTGTTTTCGAAAATCCAAAAGCCAAAAATATTTTTTTGTGGATTAGGTAGAAATATTTAAATATAATTATATTTTGCTACATCATTAAGATACCATTATATTTTTGTCTATGAACATTTTATACTAAATGCAGAACTGAATGCATAACAACCATTAACCACTTAACAACCGGCCCATAGCCAAATGACGGCTACAGGGCGGTTGTTTAACTCTGGGAGGGCGTCCAGGGACGTCCTCCCAGAATTCTGCTCTCGCGCGCCCCCTAGGGCGCGCACTCGAGAGCATCCGTGACCGCCGGGTCCAGAGGACCCGGCGCATCACAGATCCCGGTAAATGGCCGCTGATCGCGGCCGTTTACCATGTGATCGCTCTGTCAAATGACGGAGCGATCACATGTCAACAAACCGGCGTCATCTGATGACGCCGGTTCCTCTCCTCCCCCTCTCCTCCCCTCCTGTGTACCGATCGGTACACAGTGACCGGAGAGGCGGATGGATGGATGGCTGCAGCGTTGTGGGCTGCATCTGTAGTGCCCACAGCGCTGCACAGAGACATCCAGCCATCCATCCATCCCTGCTCAGCCATCCCTCACTACTCTGCATGCTGTGCAATACTCTGCAATTCCCTCTGCAATGCCCCACAATACTCTGCAATACCCTGGAATACCCCACAGTACTCTGCAATACCCCTGCAATACTCTGCCATACCCCACAGTACTCTGCAATACCCCTGCAATACTCTGCCATACCCCACAATACTCTGCAATACCCCTGCAATACTCTGCCATACCCTGGAATACCCCACAATACTCTGCAATACCCCGCAATACCCTGCAATACCCCGCAATACTCTGCCATACCCCGCAATACTCTGCCATACCCTGCAATACTCTGCCATACCCTGCAATACCCCGCCATACTCTGCCATACCCTGGAATACCCCGCAATACCCTGGAATACCCCGCAATACTCTGCCATACCCCAAAATACCCCGTTATACTCTGCCATACCCCAAAATACCCCGCAATACTCTGCCATACCCTGCAATACCCCGCAGTACTCTGCCATACCCTGCAATACCCCGCAATACTCTGCCATACCCCGCAATACTCTGCCATACCCCAAAATACCCCGCAATACTCTGCCATACCCTGAAATACCCCGCAATACTCTGCCATACCCCGCAATACTCTGCCATACCCTGCAATACTCTGCCATACCTTGCAATACTCTGCCATACCCTGCAATACTCTGCCATACCCTGCAATACCCCGCAATACTCTGCCATACCCTGCAATACCCCGCAATACTCTGCCATACCCTGAAATACCCCGCAATACTCTGCCATACCCTGAAATACCCCGCAATACTCTGCCATACCCTGAAATACCCCGCAATACTCTGCCATACCCTGCAATACCCCGAAATACCCTGAAATATCCCGCAATACCCAGCCATACTCTGCAATACTCAGTGATACCCAGCCATACTCTGCCATACCCAGCCATGCTCTGCAATACCCCACAAAAATCTGCAATACTCTGCCATAACCCGCAATACTCTGCCATACCCAGCCATACTCTGCAATACCCCGCAATACCCAGCCATACTCTGCAATACTCGGTGATACCCAACCATACTCTGCAATACTCGGTGATACCCAGCCATACTCTGCCATACCCAGCCATACTCGGCGATACTCTGCAATACTTGGTGATACCCAGCAATACTCTGCCATACCCAGTCATACTTGGCGATACTCTGCAATACCCCGCCATGCTCAGCCATACCCAGCCATGCTCAGCCATACCCAGTCTCTGTATGTGACCAGGCTGTGGAAGTCTCACACATGGGGTATCCCCGTACTCAGGAGGAGTAGGAGAATCTATTTTGGGGTGTCATTTTTGGTATGTACATGCTATGTGTTAGAAATATTGTATAAATGGACAACTTTGTGTTAAAAAAAAAGCATTTTAACCACTTCCCGCCTTCCGTCATACAACGTCCTTGACTTTGTGTGGGGATATCTGAATGATGGGTACAGCTACAGGCATCATTCAGATATCATCTTTTTCAGCCGGCGATTCCCTACACCATAAGAATGATCATAGCGGCTGTTACACTGCTTGATCGTTCTTACGGGAGGCGAGAGGGGACGGCCCCCCCTCCCGCCGCCCTCCGGTGCTTCTACCGACTCACCGCTATGATCGAAGCCAGGATCCTTTTTTTTTTTTTTTTTTTTATTTCAGGAACAGCCTAGAGGTGAGATGTGGGGTCTTATTGACCCCATATCTCACTGTAAAGAGGACCTGTCATGCCATATTCCTATTACAAGGGATGTTTACATTCCTTGTAATAGGAATAAAAGTGATCAAAAAATTTTTTTTTTTGGAAAAAAGTGTCAAACTAAAATAAATAAAGTAAAATGAACAATAAAAAAAAATAAAAAATTTTTAAAGCGCCCCTGTCTATGTGCTCGCATGCAGAAGCGAACGCATACGTAAGTCCCGCCCACATATGAAAAAGGTGTTCAAACCACACATGTGAGGTATCGCTGCGATCGGTAGAGCGAGAGCAATAATTTTGGCCCTAGACCTCCTCTGTAACTCAAAATTTGTAACCTGTAAAAAATTTTAAAGCGTCGCCTATGGGGATTTTTAAGTGGCGAAGTTTGGCGCCATTCCACAAGCGTGTGCAATTTTGAAAGGTGACATGTTAGGTATCTATTAACTCGGCGTAACTTCATCTTTCATATTATGCAAAAACATTGGGCTAACCTTACTGTTTTGTTTTTTTTTTAAGCAAAAAACAGTTTTTTTTCCCAAAAAAACGCGTTCGAAAAATTGCTGCGCAAATATCGTGCGAGATAAAAAGCTGCAATGACCGCTATTGTATTCTCTAGGGTCTTTGCTAAAAAAACATATATAATGTTTTGGGGTTCTATGTAATTTTCTAGCAAATAAATGATGATTTTTACATGTAGGAGAGAAATGTCAGAATTGGCCTGGGTGTTCCAGAACGCCTGAAGGTGCTCCCCTGCATGTTGGGCCTCTGTATGTGGCCACGCTGTGTAAAAGTCTCACACATGTGGTATCGCCGTACTCGGGAGTAATAGCAGAATGTGTTTTGGGGTGTAATTTGTGGTATGCATATGCTGTGTGTGAGAAATAACCTGCTAATATGACAATTTTGTGAAAAAAAAAACGAAAAAAAAAAAACTTGATTTTGCAAAGAATTGTGGGAAAAAATGACAACTTCAAAAAACTCATCATGCATCTTTCTAAATACCTTGGAATGTCTTCTTTCCCAAAAGGGGTCATTTGGGGGGTATTTGTACTTTTCTGGCATGTTAGGGTCTCAAGAAATGAGGTAGGCCGTCAGTACTTCAGGTGTGATCAATTTTCAGATATTGGTACCATAGCTTGTGGACGCTATAACTTTCACAAAGACCAAATAATATACACTAATTTGGGTTATTTTTACCAAAGATATGTAGCGGTATAAATTTTGGCCAAAATATATGAAGAAAAATTACTAATTTTCAAAATTTTATAACAGAAACGAAGAAAAATGTATTTTTTTACAGATTTTTCGGTCTTTTTTCTTTTATAGCGCAAAAAATAAAGAACCCAGCGGTGATTAAATACCACCAAAAGAAAGCTCTATTTGTGTGAAAAAAAGGACAAAAAATTCATATAGATACAGTGTTGCATGACTGAGTAATTGTCATTCAAAATGTGAGAGCACCAAAAGCTGAAAATTGGTCTGGTTATTAAGGGGGTTTAAGTGCCCAGTGGTCAAGTGGTTAATAAAAACATCTCCTTTTATAGGATTTTAACAAATGTGTGGTTTGTTATTTCAAGGCTCAGTATCAGTTTGGTTATAATTGTCAAAAAGTTGTTTACAGTGGCAATGGAGCTTATTTAGACATTTTTAAAATTCTAATACAGTTGGCACTACAACTGCTCGACCATAACCTAGGAGACAGCCCAAAAGAAAGGCAAGCAATAAATATAATGCCAGATTTCAGCAATATTTTTTTTATTGTCAAAAAATTATATATCCTGGCCCATTGCAATGGCCCCCCTACCCATAAAATAATCAACATATTGCTGTCTAACCTGACGGGAACTTTGGGGGGCCAAGCCAGTACGGACAGTATCCAGGCCTGTAAGGTTGGCTTCTATTTGTCCGGCCTCAGGCCCAACTGTGCCTATATAATTGGCAGAATGCTTATTTAAAAAGTTGTGCAGAATGCAGCATGATAAAATTATAAAATTAAGTTTGTATTCCGCCAAATTAATGGCTGTTTGAAACAGGCGGAACCGGCTGGCCAGAATTCCAAACGCATTCTCAAACACTCTTCTAGCTCTGGCCAGCCGGTAATTAAAAACCCTCCTCTCCGGGGTGAGGGTTCTTTGGGGGAATGGCCTCATGAGGTGCTTGCTCAGAGCGAAGGCTTCATCGGCAATGAAGACAAAGGGGAGTCCTTCCACGTTATCCTCATCAGGTGGCAATCCCAGGCCACCACTCTGGAGACGCTGGCAGAACTCCGTCTGGGCAAATACTCCTCCATCCGACATCCGGCCATTCTTCCCCACGTCCACATATAAAAAATCATAGTGTGCCGACACCACCGCCATTAAAACAATACTGTGGAACCCCTTATAATTAAAATAATATGACCCCGAATGGGGTGGTGGCACAATGTGGACATGTTTCCCATCTATAGCCCCTCCACAATTGGGAAAGTCCCAACGGCTGGCAAAATGGGATGCCACAGTCTGCCATTCCTGTGGCGTTGAAGGAAACTGGGGAATCAAACAAGAAAACCAAAATCAATTAATTTGGAAGCTAACATTGCAAGAAAATTAGACAATTAAAAACATTATTCCCCAGCATCAGTATAACATTCAATAATTTAATTCTTCGGGAATAACTAATATGGAAAAAGGCACACTTATCAGATTGCTCACCACCTCTGATAGAACATTGATTACATTTTAGGGGGTTGTGAAATCCCAAAAAATAATTACTTTAACAACACGCAGGAATTTAGGGATAACAAAGGCTACAAGACTGCAGTTGTCGCACTCTGCAGGTGCAGTTGCTAACCAGCTTACAGTAAATGAGGTAATGTCAAAAGGCATTCATGTTGCAAAGAGTACACAATCACATGCAAGGGCAATTAATGAAAACACTTTGAGGCTTGCATATGATTTGATGATGGAAATCAGCAGAGCTTCTGCTCATTTACTAAAGCACTGGAACAAATGCACTTGTAGAGTGCACATGCATTTTGCAAAGTGCAACATAGATTTGCTTTAGACAAATCAACACCACAGAACATTCAAGCAAATTTTAACGAGGGTGGGGGTGGGGGGGTTGTGAAATCTAGCTAATTGCTAATTAGCAGCACACTATTTGGAGTGAGTTCAGGTGGGGGGGGGTTGTGAAATCTAGCTAATTAGCAGCACACTATTTGGAGTGAGTTCAGGTGGGGGGGGGGGGGTTGTGAAATCTAGCTAATTGCTAATTAGCAGCACACTATTTGGAGTGAGTTCAGGTGGGGGGGGGGGTTGTGAAATCTAGCTAATTGCTAATTAGCAGCACACTATTTGGAGTGAGTTCAGGTGGGGGGGGGGTTGTGAAATCTAGCTAATTGCTAATTAGCAGCACACTATTTGGAGTGAGTTCAGGTGGGGGGGGGGTTGTGAAATCTAGCTAATTGCTAATTAGCAGCACACTATTTGGAGTGAGTTCAGGTGGGGGGGGGTTGTGAAATCTAGCTAATTGCTAATTAGCAGCACACTATTTGGAGTGAGTTCAGGTGGGGGGGGGGTTGTGAAATCTAGCTAATTGCTAATTAGCAGCACACTATTTGGAGTGAGTTCAGGTGGGGGGGGGGTTGTGAAATCTAGCTAATTGCTAATTCTAAGCACACTAAATACACTCCAACAAAATACATTCAAAATGAGTAGACTAGGTGGATATGTTCCCATCACTTCATGCTGGGAAGGTTATTGAAGGAAACTATACATGCATGACAAAAAATAACAGGAAAAAATCCCAGCATGTGTGAGGATAAAAAGGGGACATTCACACTATATTGCAATGATGGGAAGTAGTGTTTGAAGCAAGAAATACATTACATTATCAAAGATTACATAAAAGAACATGTGATGGTAATAAAATAAAAATAGCTTACCTTAATATAGTCCTTCTGCAGGACCTGTATGATGGCAGAACAGGTCTCTGGGATAATGATCCCCAGAGCCTGGGGGGAGATGCCTGTCGAGAACTTAAGGTCCTGCAGGCTTCTCCCTGTGGCCAAATACCGCAAGGTAGCGACCAGCCTCTGCTCCGGAGTGATGGCTTGCCTCATGCAGGTATCCTGCCTGCTGATATAGGGGGTCAGCAAAGCCACCAAACGATCAAAAACGGGGTCCGTCATCCGGAGAAAGTTCCTGAAATCCTCAGGATTATTCTCACGGATCTCACGGAGCAAAGGCATGTGACAGAACTGGTCACGCTGAAGCAACCAATTCTTGGTCCATGAACTCCTCCTCGCCCTGTTCATGGACTGGTCTTGGGCTGAAGAATAAACTACAGCACCAAACACATACAATGCACGAGCTCTACGACGAGTACGTACAGGTAACATGGCTTCAAAACGGTCGGCTGGTCAGAACGCACTAAACAGAACGCACTGAAGAACAGCAAGGCCTGTGAAGAACGACCTGAAAATCAGGAACGAGCGGCCAATAAAACAAAGATTTCTCAATGCCAACTGACCAAACGCACTGAAAAGCAGATACAAACCTCACAAGCACAGACTGAACAACAGTTAAAACGAACTGAAAAATACGAGTCTCACAAGCGCGAATCGTCTCTCACCAAACTTCTACTAACACGAGATAAACACGAGATTAGCAGAAGGAGCCCAAAGGGTGTCGTACGGGCTATTGAACTTCCGTTTTATAGTCTCGTCGGACTTGGTGTACGTCACAGCGTACTAAGCTGGCGTACTTTTGTGTGGTCGTGTGTGGGCAAGTCCGTTCGTAAGAAAGTCTGCCCCAAGTCCGCCGAAGGTACGCCGGAAGTATGTCGGACAGGCTGTCCGACTTTTGTAGCTGCAAAGTCCGACCGTGTGTACGCGGCATTACTCTTCTCAGGAGGAAAGTCCATGGATGTCTTTAGTTAAAAGTTTAGTGTTTCTAGGCAATCTGGTAAAGGTGAAATACGTGAACACAATGATTTGGAATGTAGATAACTTAAGTGGGTGAATGTTTTGGGTGGAGGTGATAAGAGGATGAGGGGGGGGGGGGGGAGAGGGGAAGATTAAGGGAAAAGCGTATGTATATTTAATTATGTATGTAAGCATCCAATATTATTATTTTTTTTTTTGGGGGGGGGAAGGAAATAACCAACAGAATGTGTGTTTATATATTATGTAAGCAGGATGAAAGGCTTTGTAATGTTTTTAAGATTGGAATGTGATAAAAACTTAATAAAATATTAATTATAAAAAAAAAAAGTTTAGTGTTTGTCATTGTTTTATGGTGGTTGTCTTGTCATGTTGTTTTTGCGTGATAATGGCCAGAATTTTAATTATTTTTTGTTATTATTTTTTTTTTAATCTTTTTATATTTTTGGTATTTGTATAGTCATCTATTTTATTTTTGTTTTGTTCAGGTGGAAAAATTATTGTTTAGTCCACCTGAAAGAGAGGTAATTGGCTATTCCATCAATTAGCAGCTGAATAGATGGTCATGGGTTATGTCCTCCAGCTGGATACATTTTGTTTGTTTAAGACAAGAGTTGGTAACCTCTAGCCTCTGGAGTTCGTTTTTTTTTTGCGTTGTTTTTATTTTCATTCAGGTGCAAAGAGTTCCAAAAGGTTCACGCTTTGTCCACCTGAAAGGGGGGTTAGTGCATAGGTCTTAAGATACAGATGAATGCATTGTTTTTTTTAGTGTTTAAATTAAGAATTTTTGAGAAGCAACATTGACGGTCGTTTTTTTAAAATTTTTGATCATACCATGGGTATCCATTTTAGAGTGGGTTCAGCCTAAAGAGGTCATGGTTGTTTTGATAGTTTGGTCAGAGTTGCAGAAGCCAGGAATACTAAGTTCCTGGGTTCCAAGGAAGGAACTGTAAGTAAACATAGTAAGCGAGCAGATATTGTGGATAAGAATTTGATTCTGCTCTTGTTTTTCATTTCCAGAATCCTGGTGAAGCGAGATTGGAGAGGTTTCTGGAACAGAGATGAAAGATGTTCATCTGGTTGGCAGTTTGTCTGTGCCATACCACACCGAAAATTTGTTCTGATAAACATTTAGGAGAGAAGGGACAAACAAAAAGATTCTGTTTAATACTTATTTTTTTTCTTATGGACAATGTAGTGCTAATGCTGAATCTGAAAGACTGTGCCCATCGACAGGACTTGGGAAACATTTTTTGCCGGAGTCTCTCCTGATGAATGCAAACGTGCTATTAATACATGTGCAATGGATGGGAGGTTGGGGAAGGAATATAACAATAATAAATATCCAATCCGTCAGAACAAGAAATGTAAAATATGGGTTTTTTTATTGAAAGAAGGAAAGGTTTTTAATGTATGACATGTATTGACGTAACGGAATTAATATGGTGCAGGTACCCAGGAGGCTAGCACTTATGCATAATAAGGTGTCTGTTGGCCAGACTAGAGGTTGGCCAGGTGACACATCAATGGGGTGAAAATTTCCTTGTATGGGGGAAGATATGCCTGGTTGATGTCTTACCTGAGAGGTTGCTCCGTTAGATAAAGGGAACAAGCGCTGGCTACCAGGGTACAGTATGCCTTCACCACATGGCACTTCAATGTCTCGCAATGGTTGGTGAAATCCTATTACTCTATATGTGCTGAATATACACTGTATCAAGTACCAGTGACTTACTCCCAGAGATGACACAGAATGGGGTTCATGCAGGACGCGAAAGAGGAGGGATGTATTCAACACTATATTGGGGGAATAGGAGCTGGGATGGGTGTCATTACTGGAGTGGACATCGATCTCCTGAGAAACAAACTCTCAGCTATAGCTTCAGACAGTAAGCGGGGCTTTGTTGCTCAGAGAGAGATTAATGACATTCTTGATAATATTCAAAAACGTCACATAAATACCCAGGTAAAAGTAGCTCAAGAATTTATCCGCCATTTTAGGAGGTTGGTAAATAGTGTGGTGATACAGGGCAAAAATATGTCATGGGCTCTGGCGTGCACGCAGGGACAGGCAGAGTTATCATCCAACATCAAGCTGATTGTACAGTCCCTGTATGGGGGGGGGCAGTGGCCTTCTGAGTTGGCATCACAGCTCAGTAAGATTTTACCAAAGCACATCTCTTACACTAATCCAAATTGGTGGTCGAATGCCTGGATGGGCTGTACTAATTTGGATTATGAGAGCTGTTATGCTTCCTCAATGATCCCATATACAGAAGTGCAGACTCAATCTGTGTATTCGGTGATATCGATGGGCTTGCTGACTGGGGATTCTACTTTGTTGCATCTGAGGCTAACTTACCCACATGTGATCAGAGAGGGTGGAAGCTGGAGGCAGGTTGATATTTCCCTCTGTCAGAGGCATGACCATGAAGTCCTTGGCATGTCAGGTCAATACACGGTGGTGGATGAGAAATATTGGGAAGATGCCTCACTCTGTGTTTTGGATGGGGATAACATTGCTGGGAAGGGAACACCGGTGTATTATTTGGGACATAGGAGAGTTTGTTTCTTTGTCCTAAAGGATACTAACGTAACATTAGTCATGGAACTAGGATGTTCTGTGAACCTGACAATAGCTAGATGAGCATGGTGTACTCTGAAATCCAGCAGGAGTGGAATTTTGTGGTACCACATATTGCCAATCTGTCTGTGGATGTCAACCAGAACCACCCTGTTAATCTGAGAGCCCTGAACCTTGGTATGGGAAGGAAGATACAGGAATGGTTAACAGATTGGGATAGAGATGAGAGCCTTATGAGGATGCTGCAGCAAGAGAGAGCTAATGCTACTATAGCCATCTACCATGATCAGAATGTAATAAAGGAGGTAGTACACCAAATAGATAATGATGTGGGAGGGTCTTGGTGGGAGGTAATATTCGGACATTCCAGTAAGGCCAACAGTATTTTGAATTATTTGATACATCTCATTGTAGTATTACACATTATTGCTGCAGTTTCATCATTGGTTCAAGTTGGTATGTGTTGTTGGACTCAACATTTATATAGGAAGGTCTCGCATTTATCTATGCAAGTGGAGGGACGAATTGACGGTAAGGTCTCTTCATACAAGGTAGAGGCTTTGCTGCCAGTTCAGAACCCTGAAATACCACTGACGTATCAGAATTGCGGAAGGGAAGGCCATTGTGAGTGAACCTGCCTAATCCCGGCCCGTATCTACACTGAGGAGTTATAGAAGGTTGGGAGCGGGATGCGTAATTTGATGGATCATAGGTATATATGTATATATTATGGTAATGGGTTGATTTCATGTTATGGTATATTGTGATAAAGGTGTATTTTAGGCTAGTAATATGGGCAAAAGGCCCTCCTCGAGACTCTATATCTGAAATCTGGTCCATATGTTGCTCTGAATGTGTGTTGGTGAATGGTGAGTGAATGGACACCCCTTGGCTGTACTGCACCCCATCCTGAAGATATCAAAAAGAAGAAGACACAGAGTGGTGACATGGAAGCTGTCACGAAAGAGTGATGTTGGTGTGTCATCCAGTAACAAAGCGGCACGTGTGGGGAAGCGCAACACGGTAAGACCCTTATGGACTGTTCCATAGGAGCTGTTTCTGAAGCACATGTTGAAAACGGCAACACAGTAAGACAGTTATGGACAGTTCCATAGGTGATGTTGCTGTTGAAGAATGCAACACAGTCATACAGTTAAGGACTGTTCCATAGGTATTGGTTCGGAAACACATGTAGGGGAGCGACATGCGTTAAGACAGTTATGGAGCTGTGTCAGAAGAAGGGGGGTATGCGCCCTTTAGGCGCAAAGTGGTTTATGTTGGAATTCAACATGAATTAATATCATATTTCTGGATTTTGTACATATGTTTCCTTATTTACAAGAGCAGCCAGGCTCCTATGGTTTTTGAAAGAATGAGATTTTCGCACTCCCTGAAGGACAGGATGCCCCCCCAGGTTGGAATGTAGCCCGTTAAGCTTCTAGCTGTGTATGACAATGCTGACTCCGATCTGTCTATGAGAAGTCCTGATTACCGGCTCTGCAAGCAAGCTTCAAAGAGAGGACTGGCAGAGATAAATAATGAGTTGAGATACAGGAGATAAAAGACTCAGATATATTTGACCCAGGTCGGATAGAGATGATTCATGGACAAACACTGCCCCCAGAGGCCAATTATGGCAAGACGGTCAATAATATAAACTGTTGAGGAAACGCTCCAGAGATACTGTGATTTGTCCAAAAATAGAGTTGGGCAGGCAATGGGAAGGGGTTTGGATGAGGTGTGTTTGTGAAAAAAGGTTGTTTGCAAGCAGAGCTCCCTCTTTCAACACCTGGAGACCAGCCGATAGGATGTGATAAGTATATTCTTGTATTGTGTTCTAAATGTAAGCTATGTAACATTGTAATACCTTTTAATACTTTTATGTTAATTTCCTATTTTCTTGGGAAATAAATGTAACTTGTTTACTAAGCAGAGGTGTTTGTTATATCATTGTGCTTATCAGACTCTTATAGATTAGCAATTATAGGGACTAGACAAATGAATACATGTATGCAATAGTTATATAGGATATATTAGATGGTATAATATTGCAATGATTCCTTCAGGTGTCATCACCTTGTGTAACCAGATTGATATTCGCTTTTAGGAGAAGGCCCTGGAAAAAAGACGCCAGCACTCCCCATTCTTTAGGCAGCCTGAGCTCCCTGTCCTTTCTCATCGATCCAAGGAGCACCCCGCTGCCTCCCGAGGAACCTATGCAGCTGGGCTGGACCAAGTTATCTCCCGAAGAACGCGCTAGGAGCAGAACTCTGGGCCTGCGCTTCTACTGTGGGGTCAAAGGTCATTTTCGTGACACTTGTTCTTTTCGCCCGGAAAAACGCTCAGGGCTAATACATCTGGAAAGTGGAGTATTAGACCCTGAGATATCACCTTCACCTTCTCGTCTTCTCCTTTCTGTATTCCTTCATGTCGGCGCTTCCTCTCGTTCGGTCTCGGCACATCTGGATTCCGGAGCCGCTGGCAATTTCATGGATTGGGAAACTGCATCTTCCATGAGACTTACCCTTTTGCCCCTTACAACGCCATTGGTGGTCTTCGGGATTGATGGCTCTGTTCTCCCAGGGGGCCCTATCCGCTTCCAGACCCTCCCTGTTAAGATGTCGGTAGGGACACTCCACCAGGAGTGGATATCCTTCCTTGTCTTACCTAAGGCTTCATCTCCTATCATATTAGGTCTTCCTTGGTTACGGCTCCATTCTCCACACGTTGACTGGACTGCTGAACAGATCCTGGCTTGGGGTTCCTCCTGTTCCTCTTCCTGCCTACTCAAAGTTACCTCAAAAGAGAAACTTCCTGTTGTCACCATCCCAGTATCTTCTGCTCTTCCCGCTGTATATAACGATTTCTGGGATGTATAAAGAAAAAAGAGGTTGCGCTAGTGCTAATGAAACATAATAAATAATTAACAGTGACAGAATTCATATATGTCAAAAAAATTAATGTGTAGAACTCTAATATTGAAAAAAGTCCATAAATTGAAATCCCAAACAAGTGTTATACGGAGTCCAAAAAATCAATAAACATCAGTGAAATGTTATTAAATGTCCAGAACCCCGATAAAGAAAATAAGAATAAAATTAAAAATAAAACTAATTGTGAGAAGTAAAAAATCCAAGTGATGAATAGTGAAGATCAGTAACAGCGAGGAAGAGTCCACCACCAGGTACTGAAGGGGTTACTTCTTACCAGAATACCATGACCCCCCACTACAGAGGATCACAGCAAGCAGGGATCTTTTAAAGCCAGAATGGAGATTAGCAGCAGTGTCCACCAGGGGTCATCACCTCAGCAGCCGCTCCAACAACCCAGGGCATTGATACCATGAAAATAAAAAGGGGCTCACATAGTGTAAAACCACTTAACGCTTTATTAAAATATATAAAAAGCAGATGTACACTTACAAAGTGTCAGATAATTGAACAGCCTTAAGTCCGGCTCCGTGGCCACCGGAGCTCGGACAAACCCGTCCACTGGAGATAGATTCGCTTGGGGGTGACGTCAGCGCGTCGTCTGGCTCCGCCCTACGCGTTTCGTGACATCATCACGTCTTCCAGGGGCACAGGCGGCGCGCTGCGTCACCCTTCTTAAATAGTGCTGAGTCCGACCAAGCCTCACTGTGGATCACCGCACTCGCCGGACCGCACAGACCACCGCATACACTTCCGGTGTCAAAGTGCATCCAACGGTGCGATCGACCAGCGGAGACCACATAGCCCAGCCAGCACAAATTTAGATCAATATATATTCACAAAGCCTTATGCATTAGACCATTCCTCAGCGGGGTGCCCAATACAGGATAAGCTTAATGACCAACATCAATACATGCACATGCACAATTACACACAAAACAAACGAAGCATACTATGTTAAAAAGTACTATATTAAAAACTTTCCCAATTTGTATCACCATAGACCCACCAATCAACAGAAAACGATCCAGGTTGAATAGATTGAACTAAAGGGAATCCTGATCACATTATGGAGTAATGGATAGAGGGCCCATGGAAACCTCCAAAAGGGGAGTTAATAAGGGACAAATAAGAGCCTCCAGTCCAATACCATCTATTGGAAGCGACAGCGCCAAAAGGCGTATGTCGTTCCCTTTTATAGTTGGAGAGAGGTTTCAATCTTGGAACAAAAAATAAAATGTGTAAAAAACATAAAAAATGAGGTCAATTAGCTCCAGATGCATGAATAAGAACTGGAGCAAAAGGGGTCAACGGGATCCATCCCTCAGAGCCTCCAACGAGCTCAACTAACTTCAAGGTGCTCGTCTCCACCCCAGACAACGGAACTCCGAAGCCGGAAATGGGATATTTTGGCAGTTGTAGTCACCAACTGCCAACACCTAGTGAGTAGCGCCATCTAGTGGGTGTGCCAGGAATTATAGCAAAGGTCCATATTCCAATTGGAAATGTCAGTGTATAATTCCTGATGTAAATAAAAGCAAAATTGGCAAAAGGTGTATATAAAGTGGGTCTCTTTTTTGTTACAGAATTAAAGATAAAAGAGATATGATGAAATAAATAAGGGATTCAGAATGGATTTAAACCAATAAGCATATATGTTGTTCAAAAAGGGACATTGATAACAAACCATAAATTAGAAAGGAAAATTGTGCATATGTATGACCCAATATAACCCTGCAGACACTGATGTCAACCTACGTTAAGAGTTATTAATAAACGCATTAACATCAGTGTCAACATTTAACCCAAAAGGGGTATAAGTTCGAAGTCGGTAAATCCAAGACATTTCACATTCACATTTATTTATTTCATCATATCTCTTTTATCTTTAATTCTGTAACAAAAAAGAGACCCACTTTATATACACCTTTTGCCAATTTTGCTTTTATTTACATCAGGAATTATACACTGACATTTCCAATTGGAATATGGACCTTTGCTATAATTCCTGGCACACCCACTAGATGGCGCTACTCACTAGGTGTTGGCAGTTGGTGACTACAACTGCCAAAATATCCCATTTCCGGCTTCGGAGTTCCGTTGTCTGGGGTGGAGACGAGCACCTTGAAGTTAGTTGAGCTCGTTGGAGGCTCTGAGGGATGGATCCCGTTGACCCCTTTTGCTCCAGTTCTTATTCATGCATCTGGAGCTAATTGACCTCATTTTTTATGTTTTTTACACATTTTATTTTTTGTTCCAAGATTGAAACCTCTCTCCAACTATAAAAGGGAACGACATACGCCTTTTGGCGCTGTCGCTTCCAATAGATGGTATTGGACTGGAGGCTCTTATTTGTCCCTTATTAACTCCCCTTTTGGAGGTTTCCATGGGCCCTCTATCCATTACTCCATAATGTGATCAGGATTCCCTTTAGTTCAATCTATTCAACCTGGATCGTTTTCTGTTGATTGGTGGGTCTATGGTGATACAAATTGGGAAAGTTTTTAATATAGTACTTTTTAACATAGTATGCTTCGTTTGTTTTGTGTGTAATTGTGCATGTGCATGTATTGATGTTGGTCATTAAGCTTATCCTGTATTGGGCACCCCGCTGAGGAATGGTCTAATGCATAAGGCTTTGTGAATATATATTGATCTAAATTTGTGCTGGCTGGGCTATGTGGTCTCCGCTGGTCGATCGCACCGTTGGATGCACTTTGACACCGGAAGTGTATGCGGTGGTCTGTGCGGTCCGGCGAGTGCGGTGATCCACAGTGAGGCTTGGTCGGACTCAGCACTATTTAAGAAGGGTGACGCAGCGCGCCGCCTGTGCCCCTGGAAGACGTGATGATGTCACGAAACGCGTAGGGCGGAGCCAGACGACGCGCTGACGTCACCCCCAAGCGAATCTATCTCCAGTGGACGGGTTTGTCCGAGCTCCGGTGGCCACGGAGCCGGACTTAAGGCTGTTCAATTATCTGACACTTTGTAAGTGTACATCTGCTTTTTATATATTTTAATAAAGCGTTAAGTGGTTTTACACTATGTGAGCCCCTTTTTATTTTCATGGTATCAATGCCCTGGGTTGTTGGAGCGGCTGCTGAGGTGATGACCCCTGGTGGACACTGCTGCTAATCTCCATTCTGGCTTTAAAAGATCCCTGCTTGCTGTGATCCTCTGTAGTGGGGGGTCATGGTATTCTGGTAAGAAGTAACCCCTTCAGTACCTGGTGGTGGACTCTTCCTCGCTGTTACTGATCTTCACTATTCATCACTTGGATTTTTTACTTCTCACAATTAGTTTTATTTTTAATTTTATTCTTATTTTCTTTATCGGGGTTCTGGACATTTAATAACATTTCACTGATGTTTATTGATTTTTTGGACTCCGTATAACACTTGTTTGGGATTTCAATTTATGGACTTTTTTCAATATTAGAGTTCTACACATTAATTTTTTTGACATATATGAATTCTGTCACTGTTAATTATTTATTATGTTTCATTAGCACTAGCGCAACCTCTTTTTTCTTTATGCTTTTCCACATTTGATGTTTTTGTGAAGGTTGCTGCTGATTCACTGTATTTTATTTCAACACTTGGTTTTTAGCGCAGTTTCTTTTACCATTTTTAGATTTCTGGGATGTGTCCTGCAATAGTCGGACTGATGCACTCTCTAGATCAGGGGTCTCAAACTAGCGGTCCTCCAGCTGTTGCAAAACTACAAGTCCCATCATGCCTCTGCCTGTGGGAGTCATGCTTGTGACTGTCAGCTTTGCAATGCCTCATGGGGCTTGTAGTTTTGCAACAGCTGGAGGGCCACCAGTTTGAGACCTCTGCTCTAGATCATGTAGCACTCTGGATGAGGAGCCTACCTATGAACCTGAGCCGATCATTCACTCAAGTTTGCATAACCATTTACCTTTGCATGTCCCTAAACTCCCTTGGATGCACAGCCAGGCTAACTTGTCTGCAATTTCCATAGTCGCTACACCCTGTGATGTGATTGAGATAGTCGCTACACCTGGCGATACTATTCAGTGGGCCTCTGCACCAGTTATGCCAGTCCAACCCATGCCCGATGAGCTTCCTGCCTTTTCCTATTCAGGACCTTCTGTAACCTGGCCTCACCCTACTACTACTACACCCATTCAAACTTGTCTAAGAGGCTCAATCCATCCTTTGGATAGACTGCCTCATTCGGCCAAGTGGGGTTTTCAACCTTTCTTTCTGGACACTCTGCATTCTGCTTGTGTTTTAGCTATCCAGCTCGACTCTTGTGACATGTCACCTTCTAACCAACCTGGTCTCAGGGATCCACTGACCTCTGCCCAGTCTGATGGTCCTGTGCTGGATGTCCAGCTTGTCTTTGAGGGTCTAGGGGACCGTGCTCAGACTCCTGATGGTCTTCTCATGCCCTTACCCATTCCTAAAAAGCCTTTAGTCCTCCATAAGTTCTCTCGTCCGTTCCTTACCTCGGTTCCGGTCTCTGAGGATTCCCGGCACTGTAGAGGCATTCTTCAGTACCTCGTACAATGGAAGGGGTTTGGTCCTGAGGAGGGGTCTTGGATCACTGCATCTCAGATCTTTGCGCTTTGTCTGTTGAGGAAGTTTCATCTGGAGTTTCCCTTTAAGCCTGGGCACAGGCGGGGGAGGGAGAGGCCTCGTAAGAGGGTGGGTACTGTCATGATTATGCAGTGTGATGTGTGTCTGTCAGCTTACCTCCTCCATGTGTTTCTTTAGAGACCAGTCACCCTCACCTGACTGTTTAAATAACCTTCCCTCAGCATAGCTCCACCCCAGCTTCTAATTAGGAACTCTATTATAACGTGGGCATTGCAAGCCAACCTTACTGATCAACCATTGTGTATTCATTGTGTGTTTGGCTTCCTGTTTCCTGCTTGCCGTGTGCTCTTCGTTTGTCTCTGTTACCGACCTTGGCGTGTTCCCGACTATTCTGCTCATGACCCTGACCTCTTGGCATGCCCCCGACTATCCCTGTTTGCCTGTGACCCTGAACCTTTGGCGTGTAGTCTGTTGTTCCTGTCTGATATTCACCCTGACCTCTGCCTTATCCCTTTACTATCCTTGTTGTTCCAGCCTGCTGCTTCCTTCTCCTGTAGTCTACCGTGAGCGTGGGATCTGTGTTAGTCATCCAGCAGACCTGCTTCCTGAACCTTCCTGGGTACTATCCACAGCAGTCAGTCCTAGGGTCCACTATCTTAGCGGTGCTGTCAGGAAATGTTCCATCCGCTGGTAATACCTGTTATTTGGCATGCAGTACTGAGGTCCACCAGCAGGTGTCTCCTGGCAGTTTGGAACTGTCAGGAGAGCTTTTCCCTCTTAATATTATGTCATCTTTGGGCCGCAGTACTGGCGTCCACCAGCGGATGGATCCTGGCAGTGTGGGGCAGACAGTACCTCCTACAATCAGGTGTCACTTGAGGCCAATCACAGGCCTATAAATACCCGGCAAGCATTCACATGTTTGCCTTGGTTTCTTCATTGCCTCCTGACCTGCTAGTGCCCTGATCCTGTGCCCTGATCCTGTGCCCTGAACCTGATCCTGTCTCCCTGTCCCGGTCCCTATCCTGTCCCACCTGTTACCTTGCATCCCTGCCTGCAGTCTGACCCATCCATCCTCTCCCTGTCCTGTGTTCTATACCCCATCTGCTGACCTCCCTGTGTATGACCTTGGCCTGGCTTACGTTTATGTCTCTGGAACATCCCCTGTCCATCTGCTGATCTGCTGTGTATGACCCTGGCCTGGCTATTGTTTATGATCCTGGTATTTCCCATTTTTTGCACTTATCTGTCTGTTGTTATTTGTGGGTCTCTGTCTGTGGTTGGTTATTGCACTGTGTCATATTGGAGTTGGTTGTACTATATTACTCACTTTCTTTAATAAATTATTATATTTTCACATATATACGTTTGGGTGTCCTCTGTCGCAGATCACACGGTTCTGGTCACACCTGTTCATGACAGTAAACCAAGGCCATCTCTGACCAGAAGTGACTGCGCAGAGGAACCATTGTAGTGCTGTTACTGCTATTAAAATGCAATCAGAAACAGTTGTTCTCCTTGCCTCACTGGTGTTGGAGGATAACAATTACTGTCACCTGGTATTGAAAGAGTGGGCCAGGGATCAGCTCCTGGAGTGTATCCGTCTGGCCCATTCTCTGGTTGATCAGGGTAGATTACTGTTTGAAAACGTTCAGCCCCTGATACAGGTGTGTGCTGAGCTAGCCTTGTCTAGCAGTCCTAAAGGAAGTGACGATTTTTCTCCCCCCATTCAGTAGTGATCAGGTGGAGTCTCTGGTATGGCTGTTGGAGGATGATGCTGTATACTTTCTGGAGCATTATTCAGCTTGTCCTAAACAGGTGCTAGTGGATTGTATAGATTCGGTGCAGTCCCTGGTTAGACAGGCAGTATGTGAACCCACGTTTGTTCAACCTGTACTACAGGCATGGTCAGACTTATTATTTCCAGCTTCGGTCAGCTCTTCACAACCCCGACCTGCTATTAGACATCTGCCTGCCCAGGAGTCTTTTTCCCCTTCACCCATGGCAACCTCTGTTTCAGCCCAATATACCCTGCTTCCCACCAAATATCAATACCCTGTCCCTACCCGCTGCACCTATCCTGCATTCAACCCACCTGCCTCTTCTCAGCCGTCCACAAACCCACAGGAACTTCCCCCAGCTACTGTTACCTCTTCTCTGCCATATTCCAATCCTCCTTTCCAGTCTGCTGCACACCTCACCTACAGAGCTTCAGTGACTAAGCCAAAGAAAAAACGAAAGTTTTTTCCAACTAAGACGATCCTGCCAGTAACCCAACCTGCCTCCGCACCAGCTAATCCAACCCAGTCTGATATCCCTGTGCCTGTCTTCCAGCCTGATGTCTCTATGCCTGCCTTCCAGCCTGATGTCTCTGTGCCTGCCTTCCAGCCTGACGTCTCTGTGGCTGCCTTCCAGCCTGACGTCTCTGTGCCTGCCTTCCAGCCTGACGTCTCTGTGCCTGCCTTCCAGCCTGACGTCTCTGTGCCTGCCTTCCAGCCTGATGTCTCTGTGCCTGCCTTCCAGCCTGACGTCTCTGTGCCTGCCTTCCAGCCTGACGTCTCTGTGCCTGCCTTCCAGCCTGACGTCTCTGTGACTGCCTTCCAGCCTGACGTCTCTGTGCCTGCCTTCCAGCCTGACGTCTCTGTGCCTGCCTTCCAGCCTGACGTCTCTGTGCCTGCCTTCCAGCCTGACGTCTCTGTGCCTGCCTTCCAGCTTGACGTCTCGGTGCCTGCCTTCCAGCTTGACGTCTCGGTGCCTGCCTTCCAGCTTGACGTCTCGGTGCCTGCCCTCCAGCCTGACGTCTCGGTGCCTGCCCTCCAGCCTGACGTCTCGGTGCCTGCCCTCCAGCCTGACGTCTCGGTGCCTGCCCTCCAGCCTGACGTCTCAGTGCCTGCCCTCCAGCCTGACGTCTCGGTGCCAGCCCTCCAGCCTGACGTCTCGGTGCCAGCCCTCCAGCCTGACGTCTCGGTGCCAGCCCTCCAGCCTGACGTCTCGGTGCCAGCCCTCCAGCCGGACGTCTCGGTGCCAGCCCTCCAGCCTGATGTCTCGGTGCCAGCCCTCCAGCCTGATGTCTCGGTGCCAGCCCTCCAGCCTGATGTCTCGGTGCCAGCCCTCCAGCCTGATGTCTCGGTGCCAGCCCTCCAGCCTGATGTCTCGGTGCCAGCCCTCCAGCCTGATGTCTCGGTGTCTGCCTTCCAGCCTGACATCTCCGTGCCAGTGTTCCAGCCTGAGGTGCCAGTGTTCCAGCCGGAAGTACCAGTGCCTGCTCTCCAGCTTGATGAGCCCGCTGCCCAGCTTGATGAGCCCGCTGCCCAGCTTGATGAGCCTGCTGCCCAGCTTGAAGTGCCCATGCCTGCTGCCCAGCTTGGAGTGCCCGCTGCCCAGCCTGGAGTGTTCCTGTCCGCTGCCCAGCCTGATGTGCCACCTTCTGCTGCCCAGCCTGATGTGCCACCTTCTGCTGCCCAGCCTGATGTGCCACCGTCTGCTGCCCAGCCTGATGTGCCACCTTCTGCCGCCCAGCCTGATGTGCCACCTTCTGCCGCCCAGCCTAATGTGCCACCTTCTGCCGCCCAGCCTGATGTGCCACCTTCTGCCGCCCAGCCTGATGTGCCACCTTCTGCCGCCCAACCTGATGTGCCACCTTCTGCCGCCCAGCCTGATGTGCCACCTTTTGCCGCCCAGCCTGATGTGGCACCTTCTGCCGCCCAGCCTGATGTGGCACCTTCTGCCGCCCAGCCTTATGTGCCACCTTCTGCCGTCCAGCCTTATGTGCCACCATTTGCCGCCCAGCCTTATGTGCCACCATTTGCCGCCCAGCCTGATGTGCCACCTTCTGCTGCCCAGCCTGATGTGCCACCGTCCGCTGCCCAGCCTGTTGTGCCACCCTCCGCTTCCCAGCCTGTTGTGCCACCACCTGTTGTTCTGCCTGATGTGCCAGAGCCTGTGTCTGCTGCCCAGTCTGAAGTGCCTGTTGCCCAGCCTGACGTACCCCCATCTGTTGTTCTGCTTGATGCCATAGACTATGGACAATTAGAACCAATTGGAGCGTCCAGAGGCTGCTTCTTTGAGGGGGGTACTGTCAGGAAATGTTCCATTCACTGGTAATACCTGTTATTTGGCATGCAGTACTGAGGTCCACCAGCAGGTGTCTCCTGGCAGTTTGGAACTGTCAGGAGAGCTTTTCCCTCTTAATATTGTCATCTTTGGGCCGCAGTACTGGCGTCCACCAGCGGATGGATCCTGGCAGTGTGGAGCAGACAGTACCTCCTACAATCAGGTGTCACTTGAGGCCAATCACAGGCCTATAAATACCCGGCAAGCATTCACATGTTTGTCTTGGTTTCTTCATTGCCTCCTGACCTGCTAGCGATCTGATCCTGTGCCCTGAACCTGAACCTGATCCTGTCTCCCTGTCCCGGTCCCTATCCTGTCCCACCTGTTACCTTGCATCCCTGCCTGCAGTCTGACCCATCCATCCTCTACCTGTCCTGTGTTCTATACCCCATCTGCTGACCTCCCTGTGTATGACCTTGGCCTGGCTTACGTTTATGTCTCTGGAACATCCCCTGTCCATCTGCTGATCTGCTGTGTATGACCCTGGCCTGGCTATTGTTTATGATCCTGGTATTTCCCATTTTTTTGCACTTATCTGTCTGTTGTTATTTGTGGGTCTCTGTCTGTGGTTGGTTATTGCACATTGTGCCATATTGGAGTTGGTTGTACTATATTACTCACTTTCTTTAATAAATTATTATATTTTCACGTATATACGTTTGGGTGTCCTCTGTCGCAGATCACACGGTTCTAGTCACACCTGTTCATGACAGGTGCACTTCCGACTTCTACGGAGTGCATCTGTCACCTGGTCTCAGGTGACCTGACACAAGTTTACAAACTTCAAGATTGTTCAGAGTACCAGGAGTAGTATTCTGGAAATTGATATACAGTATGATATACATTTTGACCATAGATACGCTTTAATTATAAAAGAGACCATACTATTCGAATGGCAAATATTGACATATAGGCACTGCTAACACACTATAAGGAGATGGGCATATGTTTTTTACCAAAAAAACTTTTTTTTGTATTGCCATTTCTTGCTCGAGCTATACAGTACAACCACAATTCCCCAAAAAATCTGCATAAAAACAAAATGCAATGATTTACAAATCTCATAAACATATTTTATTTAGAATAGAAAACATATCAAATGTTTAAAGTGAGAAAATGTACCAATTTAAGAAAAAAAAAGGTAATTTTGAAATGAATAGCAGCAACACATCTCAAAAAAGCTAGGACAGAACCATAATTACCATGGTGTAGCTTCCCCTCTCCTTTTTAACAACACTCTGTAAACATCTGGGAACTGAGACCAGTTGCTGGAGTTTTGGGAGAGGAATGTTGTTCCATTCTTGCCTGATATAGGATTCTAAATGCTTGACAGTCCTGGGTCTTCTTTGTCTTATTTTTGTTTCAAAATGTGCCAAATATTTTCAGTTGGTGAAAGGTCTGAACTGCAGGCAGACCAGTTAAGCACCTGGACTCTTCTACTATGAACCCATGCTGTTGTCATAGATGAAGTTTAGCATTGTCCTGCAGAAATTTGCAAGGCCCTTCCTGAAAAAGACATCATCACGGGAGCATATACTGGTCTAATAAATTGGATCTATCTCTCAGCATTGATGGGGCTGTTCCAGACGTACAAGCTACCCATTCCATACACACTAACGCACCCACATACCATCAGAGATCCCTCTCTTCTTTAGTCCAAAGCAGAGTGGATTTGGTTTAAATCAAGGTGATTTGAATCACGATTTAAATCCCTAGTAAAAACGCTTGATTTAAATCAACTCGATTTAGATCATTTTTAAAAAACAACTGTCCCACTGCGGCTCCTCCTCTGACCCACTGTTGAATCACTGACAGTCCCATTCACGACTGGTGATGCGGCAGTGACACAACAAGGTGAGGGACGTGGCGGCAGCAGCAGGTCAGTGGATGCCTGCTAACAGGCGCTGCCATGATGGATCTGAAATGACAGGTGTGTCAGAAACCACGAATCAGACTGAGACAGAAGTACAGTTACAGTGGGGCAAAAAAGTATTTAGTCAGCCACCAATTGTGCAAGTTCTCCCACTTAAAAAGATGAGAGGCCTGTAATTGTCATCATAGGTATACCTCAACTATGAGAGACAAAATGTGAAAACAAATCCAGACAATCATATTGTCTGATTTTTTGAAAGAATTTATTTGCAAATTATGGTGGAAAATAAGGGTCCTTTCACACTGGGGCGTTTTGCAGGCGCTATTGCGCTAATAATAGCGCCTGCAAACCGACCCGAAAGTGCTGCTGCTTTCATTCCAGTGTGAAAGCCCCGAGGGCTTTCACATTGGAGCGATGCGCTGGCAGGATGGTAAAAAAAAGTCCTGCCAGCAGCATCTTTGGAGCGGTGAAGGAGCAGAGTGTTAATCACTCCTTTACCGCTCCTGCCCATTGAAATTAATGGGACGGCGCGGCTATACCGCCGGCAAAGCGCCTCTGAATAGGCGCTTTGCGGTGGTTTTAACCCTTTCTCGGCCGCTAGCAGGGGGGTAAAACCGCCCCGCTAGCGGCCGCATACCGACAGTAAAGCGCCGCTTACAATAGCGGCACTTTACCGCCGACGCCCGCCCCAGTGTGAAAGGGCTCTAAGTATTTGGTCACCTACAAACAAGCCAGATTTCTGGCTCTCACAGACCTGTATCTTCTTCTTTAAGAGGCTCCTCTGTCCTCCACTCATTACCTGTATTAATGCACCTGTTTGAACTTGTTATCAGTATAAAAGACACCTGTCCACAACCTCAAACAGTCACATTGCAAACTCCACTATGGTGAAGACCAAAGAGCTGTCGAAGGACACCAGAAACAAAATTGTAGACCTGCACCAGGCTTGGAAGACTGAATCTGCAATAGGCAAGCAGCTTGGTGTAACGAAATCAACTGTGGGAGCAATAATTAGAAAATGGAAGACATACAAGACCACTGATAATCTCCCTCGATCTGGGGCTCCACGCAAGATCTCACCCTGGGGGTCAAAATGATCACAAAAACGGTGAGCAAAAATCCCAGAAACACACGGGGGGACCTAGTGAATGACATGCAGAGAGCTGGGACCAACGTAAGAAAGGCTACCATCAGTAACACACTACGCCGCCAGGGACTCAGATCCTGCAGTGCCAGAAGTGTCTCCCTGCTTAAGCCAGTACATGTCCGGGCCTGTTTGAGGTTTGCTAGAGAGCATTTGGATGATCCAGAAGAGGATTGGGAGAATGTCATATGGTCAGATGAAATCAAAGTACAACTGTTTGGTAGGAACACAACTCGTCGTGTTTGCAGAAGAGAGAATGCCGAGTTGCAACCAAAGAACACCATACCTACTGTGAAGCATGGGGGTGGCAACATCATGCTTTGGGGCTGTTTCTCTGCAAAGGGAACAGGACGACTGATCCATGTACATAAAAGAATGAATGGGGCCATGTATCGTGAGATTTTGAGTGCAAACCTTCTCCCATCAGCAAGGGCATTGAAGATGAAACGTGGATGGGTCTTTCAGCATGACAATGACCCCAAACACACCGCCCGGGCAACGAAGGAGTGGCTTCGTAAGAAGCATTTCAAGGTCCTGGAGTGACCTAGCCAGTCTCCAGATCTCAACCCCATAGAAAACCTTTGAAGGGAGTTGCAAGTCCGTGTTGCCCAGCGACAGCCCCAAAACATCACTGCTCTAGAGGAGATCTGCATGGAGGAATGGGCCAACATACCAGCAACAGTGTGTGACAGCCTTGTGAAGACTTACAGAAAACATTTGACCTCTGTCATTACCAACAAAGGATATATAACAAAGTATTGAGATGAACTTTTGATATTGACCAAATACTTATTTTCCACCATAATTTGCAAATAGATTCTTTCAAAAATCAGACAATGTGATTGTCTGGATTTGTTTCCACATTTTGTCTCTCATAGTTGAGGTATACCTATGATGACAATTACAGGACTCTCTCATCTTTTTAAGTGGGAGAACTTGCACAATTGGTGGCTGAATAAATACTTTTTTGCCCCACTGCATATGGCCAAAAGAGCTTTACCTTGCATTTGTGGATGGCATGGCAAACTGTGTTCACAGACAGTGATATTTGGAAGTATTCCTGAGCCCATGCAGCGATGTCCACCACAGAATTAGAAAACAAGGTTCCGTACAAGGTGAGCGCTTGGAGGGCCTTTTTCCAAATAGAACTGCACTTAACCACTTGCTGACCAGCCGCCGTCATTATACTGCGGCAGGTCGGCACGTTCCCACAAACCGTCGTAGCTGTACGTCGGCCCTTTAGTCTTTGCAATTTAATGTTGATGAACATTATTCTGAAATTGTTCAACATTTTTTCATAGATTGGTGAACACTTTGCTTCTGAGACACTCTGACTCTCTAAGATGCTCTTTTAGATATTTTACTGCCATCAATTTCAAAATGAACTTATTTCTTTTCTTAACCGCTTCTGGACCAGCCGCAGTTTTACTGCGGCCACTTAAGACGCTGTAGGAGGTGCGCGCACCACCCGCAGCGGGTTTCCCAGAGCCGATGCGAGTGCCCGCGGGCACGATGACTGCCGGGCACTCGTGATTGCTCATGTCAGAGCGAGAACCGGTATTTGTGTAAACAAAAAAAAATCCCGATTCTGTCAGGGGAGAGGAGGCCGATCGTGTGTTCATACTAAGTATGAACACCGATCTCTCTCCTCCCCTAGTTAGTCCCCCCCCCCCCCACAGTTAGAACACACCTAGAGAACACAGTTAACCCCTTGATCGCACCCTAGTGTTAATCCCTTCCCTGCCAGTAACATTTATACAGTAATCAGTGCATTTTTGTAGCACTTATCGCTGTATAGATGTCACTGGTCCCAAAAATGTGTCAAAAGTGTCCAATTTGTCCACTGCAATATCGCAGTACCGCTAAAAATTGTAGATCACCGCCATTACTAGTAAAAAAAATAATGATAAAAATGCCATGAATCTATCCGGTGGATGTAAGGGAGCACTCTGAATGATCTAAGGGGGCACTCTGGAAGTACTGAGTTAGTACCGCCAGAGCACCCCCTTAGATCC
The DNA here is from genome assembly GCA_037952925.1 of Lithobates clamitans. Taxonomy (NCBI): domain Eukaryota; kingdom Metazoa; phylum Chordata; class Amphibia; order Anura; family Ranidae; genus Lithobates; species Lithobates clamitans. Next base: position 4,422,197 of record JBBGZY010000451.1, read on the forward strand.
TTCAGAGTTCCACCTTAGTACCACTCTAAAAGATGCAAGGGGGCACTCTAGAGTTACAGATGTTAGGGGGCACTCTGGAGTTACAGATGTAACGGGGCACTCTGGAGTTACAGATGTAACGGGCATTGATGTAGGGGGACATGCTGGAGGATGTAAGGTGGGACTCTGAAGACAGGTATGTAAGGGGGAATTGTAGGGGAAATGCTGTGGACTTTGATGTAAGGGAGGACTCTGATGGGAATATAGCACTCATCCTGACTGCTGCACTCCTTATGTTGTTTTGTTTGTTACATATTTCTGACCCTGCACTCTATACTATGTATATTCTATATTATGTTGTACATAGACCTGACCAAGGTGTTCATGGTCTCAACAGTTGCTTTATCAATGAAAAAAGTAATTGGGGGTTGGCAACACTTGACAGGAGAGAAGGGCGCCGGGCTGGGGGTGGGGAATGTCAGGGGGGCCCTTCATGGTTTCTTGCACTGGGGCCCTTAAGGTTCAAGTTACGCCACTGCTGCAGCATATTGCCAGCGTTTGCCAGCAGTCCGACTTCTTCTCTCCTCCTGAGCCTCCTTCCGCCTACGAGGGCTGCGACCGTCACCTGAGCCGCCCGAGTCCCGACAGAGTGCCTGAGGTTTGTACTCACTATTTTATGAGAACATGCTTGCTTGCAATGCAATCATGTATTGCTTTTAACAATGTTCCTTCTAGAAACTGTATGTTCGTAAAATAAAAAACATAATAACATAAAAATTTTCTTTTTTTTTGTGTTACATATGTATTTCTGTGTGGCACCTTTAGGCCCCTTTCACACTGGGGCGGGGGCGGCATCAGCGGTATTGAAAGGGAAATGAGTACAGCGCTGCGCCAAACGTTAACAAAAAAAGATGATTAAAATATACAACCAGCAGCTAACACACCTCTAGACATAGGCAAAAACAGAAACAAAAAATATAGTGTAGCGCTATGCGCATATACAAATCATATAAAAAAAATATATGTGAACAGTGTGTCAGAATGTTCTGTACAGGACCGAGCCAATATAAAACAACACTAGGTGATGCAAAGTAAACATATGAAGATGACTTAATAAATAGTATAAACCCGTGTTAGGTATACATGAACATATAAATATAATAAATCAAATATAGTCCATTAATTGTTTTTGGTCAATAATGACTAGTGGAACAGAAAACCACCACCAAAAGTCTATAAGAACAAAAATGAAAAAAATATAAGTGTAATAAAAATTGAGAGATTCCCAGGGTTTCCTCCTAAGCGAAGTGGTTCACTTCTAGTAGGTGAATAAATAGATCACAGATGGGTGGAAGGTCTAGATAGTGGCAGGACCAACACCGAAGCATCTAAGGAGGCTTACCGGAATCAGATGACCTGAGAAGACTTACGTCTCACAAGTCAAAGAAAGCTTAAAGACCACCAGGTCTTGCAGGGTAAAACGTCAGATGGTCCTCAGCTTCCAAAGATAGGTTGGGGGAGGGCTTCGCCACAGCTTCAAACGTCCCCATGCCACTCCAACAGGCCAAACGGATAATTCAAGTGTCATGCGAGAAAGAAAAGCTCACATGGCATAATAACGTTTTAAAAAAGGCATCAATTTATTAAAATAGCAAAATGAACACTCACATGGTAGGAGATCAGAAATAGCTCATATAAAATTGTTTGCGGTAATAGTGAGGGGTCCACCCGACATGTTTCGGCTACCAAGCCTTCATCTGGGGTGTGGAGCCCCCCCACCTCACCGCTATTTAAACATAAAATGACCCCCACTGGGAGTGTCACTGGACCGGAAGTGACGTAATTGATGCCACTTCCTGGTAATTAGAAATAGTGATAAATTTACTGAATAAGTTTATGAAATAGAAAAAGGGTAACAAGTAATGTAATATCACTATGATTGCTGTGTATAAAGACAAAACCATAATGAAAAACGGCATAACTGCTCGGTCTGTCATTAGATAAACAGCCGAGCGCAAGCCAAGCCTCGCTCCCAGCACAGCCAGGTCACATTGGCTAGAGCGCTGTTACTGCTCCGCCCAGTGGATCCGGCATTGTGGGCGTGCGCGATAAAGTCATCCGCATTGCTGATGCGGCGCCAGTGCGCACCACAAAGGGAGCCAGGCCTCTCGCCCAAGACAGAAGCTACGACACTTCCGGTAGAGGGGGAAAGGCACTGATAGGCTAGGGGGGGGCCGGAAGAGGTGGTGGTGATCTGACATCGTGTACTAGGTGTCAGCAAAGGTGGAATAAAACAGCCAATGCACGGGTCACATAGAAAAATCAAATAGATGTTAATACTGACCACAGCAGCAGCACCTTTCATAATCAGATGGTAATTAAAGATATTAAGTATATTCAGTAAAGGCTTGAAAATACACTACCAGTAAGGGGCATGACATAGCATATTGGATACTAAAATAAACATAAAGTGCTGAAATGACACTGCCAGTGAGGGGCATATCATAACAAGTTACATATTAAAATAAGCAGGACAAAATCTCAACAAAGAAAAGGAGAAGAGGAACATCATTAACGGAATATTCTCTGCACAGATATTGTATGTCATGCGTTATTATTCCACAACATACATCGTTTTATACTGTACACCATGGAACAACGACACACGGCTGAGTGATAGTGTACAGTATTTTGACTAAAAATCAATATGTAGATACAAACTGAACATAAATCATATAAAGGATTAAATATAATTAATTTAAAATGGTTTAAAATAAAGAGAGATTATATTTATGTATATAAAGGAGAGACCGCACGCTAAATGGTTAAGCCTGATTAATGAAAGAGTTGATGTCCCACTCCACGTTAATCCCATGCGGGGAGTGGGACCCCAACTCATAAATCCAGTAAGTCTCCAGGCGGGAGACGCCCCTAAGGGTGGAACCGCCCCGCCAAGGAGCAACGTATTTGTCAATGATAAGAAACTCTCTCAATTTTTATTACACTTATATTTTTTTCATTTTTGTTCTTATAGACTTTTGGTGGTGGTTTTCTGTTCCACTAGTCATTATTGACCAAAAACAATTAATGGACTATACTATTTGATTTATTATATTTATATGTTCATGTATACCTAACACGGGTTTATACTATTTATTAAGTCATCTTCATATGTTTACTTTGCATCACCTAGTGTTGTTTTATATTGGCTCGGTCCTGTACAGAACATTCTGACACACTGTTCACATATATTTTTTTTATATGATTTGTATATGCACATAGCGCTACACTATATTTTTTGGCATCAGCGGTATTCCCTATTCGGGAAAGGGTTAAAAACCACCGCAAAGCGCCTCTGCAGAGGCGCTTTTCCTGGCGGTATAGCCGCGCTGTGATTTCACCGCTCCTTCACCGCTTCAAAGATGCTGCTAGCAGGACTTTTTTTCCCGTTCTGCTAGTGCACTGAGGGCTTTCACACTGGAGAGACAGCAGCGGCTGTTTCAGGTCAGATTGCAGGCGCTATTATTAGTGCAATAGCGCCTGCAAACCACCCCACTGTGATAGGGGCCTTAAAGTCTGGCTATCTAGTCAAAATCAAGTTCTATTGAGCTAAAAACCACTGTTGCTTTTTCCCCCAAAAAATTGGCAAAAAAAAGTATCAAAAACCATCTTTTTTTGGAGGGGGGGGGGGGGGGTGTCCCTGAATGGCAGTTTGGGAATGTGGTCACCCTACTCTCCCCAGGACATATCTGACCCCTGTATTCCGTGCAGAACACTCACAGTTCAGCCACGTGCACTGTTTGCTGTGGTGGGCTATGTGCCACATTACTACTCTGTTTCAGGCCACCAGAAGTGTCCCAGATTTTCTTTTACAATCTTATAGCGTATACCCCCCAAAAAAAGGCAGACGCTAAAGTGTTTGGGTTTGGCTTGAAGAACAGGTGGCAACCCTAAAATAGGTTTCTGGCTCAAGGCAAGCCCCCTTGGATTGCAAACCATGCCATACCATATTTTTTCCTGTTGGAGAGTCTCTTTGAAGAAACATTCCTCCAGACCACCTGACAAGTGGCTAGAGGTAGATCCAAAACAGACTCCACAATGTCCTTGTCTCTGATCAACTTGTAGACAATCTTAACTCCCTCCAGCCCCTGTTCCTTGATAAACTTAAAAGTGTCCAAGTAATAACAAGGAGTGTCCCATTTGTCAAATGCATGGCTCCTTCAAAGAGGAAAACACAAGACATGGAGGTGCCACCAGAGTCTATTTTCCAATTAAAGTCCTATGGATGCAGTTGCAACAAGAAAACCCTCAATTAAGAGGCGATGTTGAGCACATCCTTACCACCTTTGAGAGGCTCCTTGAAAATGACTGTCTGCTTTACTTTGCCCACCTTGGAGGCCCAGATTAAGTAAAACACTGCCCTGGTGATGACTTTACAGGTGTTGACCTGGGGGAGAGTGAACCTAGGCCTGGACAAGGTACTACAACTCAGGGAGGATTTTCCTGCAGAGTACCAGTGTCCTTTCTTTGATGGCGAGTTCTCTGAGGCTCTGGAGTCCAAATATCTGCTTCATTTTAGACAGCCCCACCTCCCAAGACCTCAGGGTTGCACCCTCAATTCCAAACTAGACTCCAGGGATTTTGATAACACTCTATTAACCTGACCACATATACCAGGAGTGAACAAGCCACTTTTATACTAAATCCGATTCTCAAACTAATAAGGTTGGGATTTTGGTTTATTTCCCCATTTACTCATCACCTTGAGTAAAGGTGCGCACGTTTTAATTCTTTGACACCATCACTGGCTCTCCATTTTTCCCTATTCAATCAAAATCACAAGATATATAAGGTGTATACTTTTTGAGTGTAGGGAAACACCACTGTCCTATGTATAAAGCCTCGTACAAACAATCAGATTTTTAGACGACCATTCGTCTGTTTTTTGTTGCATGCTAGTCTCATGACGAAAGTGAAGAGATTACTCACCATACGAAAATTCTCATACGACAGAATACAACTTACGAAGTGACTAATGTGTTGAAAAGTTTTGTATGTATTCTTTAGTTTCTGAGCATGCGTAGTCTTGAGCTTGCGATTTTTTTTGCACGAAAACCGCACTCATTAAACGATAATCGGACATTGCGTTCACATATGACAAAAATGGTATAGTCTGCACATCCAGCTTTTGTCAGGTGAAAAAACAGAATTGGCTGTCGAAAGCACCATACTAACAATCTGAAAATTGGCAGACCGTTCGTCGGACGAAATTTTACTTCCGATTTTTGTATCACAGGCCTTTAGAGTTTAATAAGAAAGGCTGCTTACGGCAGGGGAGTGTAGTTAACCAGCTACCATAATTGCGCGTAGCTTGTCTGCTTCTACTCTGCACAAATGTACTTTTATGACTGGGTAATCATCTCATGCTTTGAATATTTATAATCATTTAGGTGTAGTTTTGCAAGGTAGGCCAACCTTTTATATTGAACAGCTACCAAAATTATGTTAAACAATTTGCACTTGTCAATGCCATGTTGATTTAACACGAGTTAGCTGGTGTAATTTCACATGCCTCGAGCAGATTCCCTTCAGGTTCCTAAATGGTGTGTATCAGCACTGGGAGGTTTCCGCGAATTAGCACCAGGCCTATGCAGTTTAATAAATGTTAGCGTGACCATGTTAGCTTTTGAGTCAGCCTCAGTTTTACAGAGCAGGGTCATTGTCTCCTGTGAGACAGGAGATATAATGTCCTCAACTCCTTCATGAGTCACATATGATCAATGTCTCCTATGGATGGGATGTAGGCCCGGTTCACACTAGTGAGATGCAAGAACCCTACGAATCCAGTGCGGGTTCCCGCATCGCACCCGAATTGCACAGTGGTTCACACTGAGATCTGCGAATCGCTGCGGGTGTCAATGTAAAGTTAACGACACCCCCAGATCGCAGTGCAAACTGTGAAATGGTGCAGGAATCGGATCGCATGGGTGTTTAACACCCATGCGATCCGATTCCAGTGCAGACCAAAAAAAGGGTCCAGCACCATTTTGGTGCAAATGCAATGCGATTTCAGCCATACAGTTTGTATGGCTGAAATCGCATCGCACAGACATCGTATGTGATCTGCACAGCAATGCGAATCACATGCGATGTCTGCCATCGCACTAGTATGAACCGGGCCTTAGTGTCCTCAGCAAATTCAATAGTCACACCTGGTCAGTGTCTCCTTTGGAAGGAGAGGCAAGTGACAACATGGTCAGTGACTTCTATGAAAGGAAAGGAGACACAATGTCACACAGCAGGGTGAGTGCCTTCTGTGAAAGCAGAGACAATTTCCTTGGCTCTTCCACCATTCACACACAATCTATGTCTATCTCACTGTCTATGGAAGCGGCGATAAAGACATAGAGCAAGGTAAGTCACAGTTTTACCCATAGAAGGATAAAAACAAGCCAGAGCTGGGTGAGTGTCCCCTGTGTAAGTAGACACAATAACACAGAGCAAGTTAGGTGTCACCTATAGAAGAAGAGGTGAAGTCACAGAGCAGAGTAAGTGTCCTCTGTGTAAGAAGAGACAATGTCACAATGAGTGTCTTCCATAAAAGTGACAAGGTCAAAGATGAGGGTGAGTGGTTACCATAGTAGTTACAAGGTCATAGATGAGGGTGAGTGGTTACCATAGAAAAAATGAAAAGGTCACAGAGGAGGGTGAGTGTCCTATTTTGTTAGTAGGGACAATGTCACAGAGCAGGGTAAGTGCCCCTTGTGTATCAGGATGGGGGTATCTGGGGTGTGTGATCAGAGTGGGGGGGTGTCTCAGGGTGTGATTAGAATAGGGGATATCTGGGAGGTGTGATTAGAGTGGGGGGTATCTGGGGGTATGATCAGGGTGGGGGTGTGATCAGAGTGGGGGCTATCTGGGAGGTGTAATTAGAGTGAGGGGTATGATCAGGGTGGGGGTGTGATCAGAGTGGGGGCTATCTGGGAGGTGTGATTAAAGTAGGGGCTATCTGGGAGGTGTGATTAGAGTAGGGGGTATCTGGGAGGTGTGATTAGAGTAGGGGGTATCTGGGAGGTGTGATTAGAGTAGGGGGTATCTGGGAGGTGTGATTAGAGTAGGGGGTATCTGGGAGGTGTGATTAGAGTAGGGGGTATATGGGAGGTGTGATTAGAGTAGGGGGTATACGGGAGGTGTGATTAGAGTAGGGGGTATCTGGGAGGTGTGATTAGAGTAGGGGGTATCTGGGAGGTGTGATTAGAGTAGGGGCTATCTGGGAGGTGTGATTAGAGTAGAGGGTATATGGGAGGTGTGATTAGAGTAGGGGGTATCTGGGAGGTGTAATTAGAGTAGGGGGTATCTGGGAGGTGTGATTAGAGTAGGGGGTATCTGGGAGGTGTGATTAGAGTAGGAGGTATATGGGAGGTGTGATTAGAGTAGGGGGTATCTGGGAGGTGTGATTAGAGTAGGGGGTATCTGGGAGGTGTGATTAGAGTAGGGGGTATCTGGGAGGTGTGATTAGAGTAGGGGGTATCTGGGAGGTGTGATTAGAGTAGGGGGTATATGGGAGGTGTGATTAGAGTAGGGGCTATCTGGGAGGTGTGATCAGTTTGGGGGTGTGATTAGAGTAGGGGGTATCTGAGAGGTATGATTAGAGTAGGGGGTATCTGGGAGGTGTGATTAGAGTAGGGGGTATGATCAGGGTGCGGGTGTGATCAGAGTGGGGAGTACCTGGGGGTATGATCAGGGTGGGGGGTATCTGGGAGGTGCGATTAGAGTAGGGGGTATCTGGAAGGTGTGATTAGAGTACGGGGTATTTAGGGGTATGATCAGGGTGGGGGTGTGATCAGATTGGGTGGGGTATCTGGGAGGTGTGATTAGAGTGGGGGGTATCTGGAGGTATGAACAGAGTGGGGTATCTGGGGTGTGTGATCAGGATTGGGTTATCTGGGGGGTGTGATCAGAGTGGGGGTATCTGAGGGGTGTGATCAGAGTGAGGGGTATCAGGGGTGTGTGATTAAGATGGGGGGTATCTGAGGGGTGTGATCAGAGTGAGGGGTATCAGGGGGGTGTGATTAAGATGGGGGGTATCTGAGGGGTGTGATCAAAGTGGGGGGTATTTGGGGGCTATGATCAGGGTGGGGTATCATATCATACCCCCCAGTATGATCAGGGTGGAGGTATCTGGGGGGCATCTGAGGGGGTGTGATCAGAGTGGGGGTGTCTGAGGGGTGTGATCAGAGTGGGGGTGTCTGAGGGGTGTGATAAGAATGGGGGAGACAATGTCAGTTTGAAGGGTGAGTGTCCCCTATAGAGGAGGAGACAATGTCAGTGTGCAGGGTGAGTGTCCCCTATAGAGGAGGAGACAATGTCAGTGTGAAGGGTGAGTGTCCCCTATAGAGGAGGAGACAATGTCAGTGTGAAGGGTGAGTGTCCCCTATAGAGGAGGAGACAATGTCAGTGTGAAGGGTGAGTGTGCCCTATAGAGGAGGAGACAATGTCAGTGTGCAGGGTGAGTGTCCCCTATAGAGGAGGAGACAATGTCAGTGTGAAGGGTGAGTGTGCCCTATAGAGGAGGAGACAATGTCAGTGTGCAGGGTGAGTGTCCCCTATAGAGGAGGAGACAATGTCAGTGTGCAGGGTGAGTGTCCCCTATAGAGGAGGAGACAATGTCAGTGTGCAGGGTGAGTGTCCCCTATAGAGGAGGAGACAATGTCAGTGTGAAGGGTGAGTGTCCCCTATAGAGAAGGAGACAATGTCAGTGTGAAGGGTGAGTGTCCCCTATAGAGGAGGAGACAATGTCAGTGTGAAGGGTGAGTGTCCCCTATAGAGGAGGAGACAATGTCAGTGTGCAGGGTGAGTGTCCCCTATAGAGGAGGAGACAATGTCAGTGTGAAGGGTGAGTGTCCCCTATAGAGGAGGAGACAATGTCAGTGTGCAGGGTGAGTGTCCCCTATAGAGGAGGAGACAATGTCAGTGTGAAGGGTGAGTGTCCCCTATAGAGGAGGAGACAATGTCAGTGTGCAGGGTGAGTGTCCCCTATAGAGGAGGAGACAATGTCAGTGTGCAGGGTGAGTGTCCCCTATAGAGGAGGAGACAATGTCAGTGTGCAGGGTGAGTGTCCCCTATAGAGGAGGAGACAATGTCAGTGTGAAGGGTGAGTGTCCCCTATAGAGGAGGAGACAATGTCAGTGTGCAGGGTGAGTGTCCCCTATAGAGGAGGAGACAATGTCAGTGTGCAGGGTGAGTGTCCCCTATAGAGGAGACAATGTCAGTGTGAAGGGTGAGTGTCCCCTATAGAGGAGGAGACAATGTCAGTGTGAAGGGTGAGTGTCCCCTATAGGAGGACGAGACAATGTCAATGTGCAGGGTGAGTGTCCCCTATAGAGGAGGAGACAATGTCAGTGTGAAGGGTGAGTGTCCCCTATAGAGGAGGAGACAATGTCAGTGTGCAGGGTGAGTGTCCCCTATAGAGGAGACAATGTCAGTGTGAAGGGTGAGTGTCCCCTATAGAGGAGGAGACAATGTCAGTGTGAAGGGTGAGTGTCCCCTATAGGAGGAGGAGACAATGTCAGTGTGCAGGGTGAGTGTCCCCTATAGAGGAGACAATGTCAGTGTGAAGGGTGAGTGTCCCCTATAGAGGAGGAGACAATGTCAGTGTGAAGGGTGAGTGTCCCCTATAGGAGGAGGAGACAATGTCAGTGTGAAGGGTGAGTGTCCCCTATAGAGGAGGAGACAATGTCAGTGTGAAGGGTGAGTGTCCCCTATAGGAGGACGAGACAATGTCAATGTGCAGGGTGAGTGTCTCTGTCAGTAGAGGGGGGGGGGGGGGTGTGTAGAGGACTGTGTAGTCTCAGTGATGGTGTGTAGAGGACTGTGTAGTGTCGGGGGGTGTGTAGAGGACTGTGTAGTGTCAGTGAGGGTGTGTAGAGGACTGTGTAGTGTCGGGGGTGTGTGTAGAGGACTGTGTAGTGTCGGGGGGGGGGGGGGTGTGTAGAGGACTGTGTAGTGTCGGGGGTGTGTGTAGAGGACTCTGTATAGGACTGTGTAGACACCCAGTCCAGGCCGTGCCGTGCTCCCTCCTCCCTCCTCCCCCCTCACGTGAGGCCTGTATACACACACCGGGCACACTGAATGGCCGTCCTATGAGCCCGTTCCCGGTTCCTGTGTGTATCGCTCGTCCTCTTCCGCTCCCGCCTCTCCCCGCCCGCTGACAGTCATGCGTGATTACGATGAGGCGATCTCTTTCCTCGGAGAGTGGGGTCCTTTCCAGCTCACCATCTTCTTCCTCCTCAGTGCCAGCATCATCCCCAATGGCTTCACCGGGCTCTCCGCCGTGTTCCTGGCAGCCACCCCTGAGCACCGGTGCCATGTACCGGACAACGCCAACCTGAGCCTGGCTTGGAGGAATGTCAGCATCCCCTGGGAGGAGAAGGATGGGGCTCTGGTACAGAGCAGGTGCTGGAGATACAAGCTGGACACCCTGAGGAACTATTCTGATGTGGGGCTTCTTCCTGGACTACATATCAATGTCAGTGACTTAGAGAAGGAGAAGTGTCTGGATGGATGGGAGTATGACAAGGACATCTATCACTCCACTGTCATCACTGAGGTAAGGGGGACAATGGGGGGCAGGTGGAACCTTTCCTCATCCTCAGTGTGATCGGATTGCCCTTCATAAATCTTGGCAGTCAGCTTTCTCCTATTTGTCACTTTCTTCCAATCACCTCTATCAGGTTTGTTTCCATTATACTCTTTGTACCTTGAAGGAAAATGAAATAACTTAGCAAAAGTCCCCTCACACCTAGACGTGTGTTATGTAATCCATGCGTGTTCTTCCACTGATCCACCTTCCGTTAGTGCAGGTCACCTACCTATAGTACACACAATGAGATTATGGAGACTCGCCATCAGGTCACCTACCTATAGTACACACAATGAGATTATGGGGACTCGCCATCAGGTCACCTACCTATAGTACACACAATGAGATTATGGGGACTCGCCATCAGGTCACCTACCTATAGTACACACAATGAGATTATGGAGACTCGCCATCAGGTCACCTACCTATAGTACACACAATGAGATTATGGAGACTCGCCATCAGGTCACCTACCTATAGTACACACAATGAGATTATGGGGACTCGCCATCAGGTCACCTACCTATAGTACACACAATGAGATTATGGAGACTCGCCATCAGGTCACCTACCTATAGTACACACAATGAGATTATGGAGACTCGCCATCAGGTCACCTACCTATAGTACACACAATGAGATTATGGGGACTCGCCATCAGGTCACCTACCTATAGTACACACAATGAGATTATGGGGACTCGCCATCAGGTCACCTACCTATAGTACACACAATGAGATTATGGAGACTCGCCATCAGGTCACCTACCTATAGTACACACAATGAGATTATGGAGACTCGCCATCAGGTCACCTACCTATAGTACACACAATGAGATTATGGGGACTCGCCATCAGGTCACCTACCTATAGTACACACAATGAGATTATGGGGACTCGCCATCAGGTCACCTACCTATAGTACACACAATGAGATTATGGAGACTCGCCATCAGGTCACCTACCTATAGTACACACAATGAGATTATGGAGACTCGCCATCAGGTCACCTACCTATAGTACACACAATGAGATTAAGGGGACTCGCCATCAGGTCACCTACCTATAGTACACACAATGAGATTATGGGGACTCGCCATCAGGTCACCTACCTATAGTACACACAATGAGATTATGGGGACTCGCCATCAGGTCACCTACCTATACTACACACAATGAGATTAAGGGGACTCGCCATCAGGTCACCTACCTATAGTACACACAATGAGATTAAGGGGACTCGCCATCAGGTCACCTACCTATAGTACACACAATGAGATTAAGGGGACTCGCCATCAGGTCACCTACCTATAGTACACACAATGAGATTATGGGGACTCGCCATCAGGTCACCTACCTATAGTACACACAATGAGATTATGGAGACTCGCCATCAGGTCACCTACCTATAGTACACACAATGAGATTATGGAGACTCGCCATCAGGTCACCTACCTATACTACACACAATGAGATTATGGGGACTCGCCATCAGGTCACCTACCTATAGTACACACAATGAGATTATGGGGACTCGCCATCAGGTCACCTACCTATAGTACACACAATGAGATTATGGAGACTCGCCATCAGGTCACCTACCTATAGTACACACAATGAGATTATGGAGACTCGCCATCAGTTCACCTACCTATAGTACACACAATGAGATTATGGAGACTCGCCATCAGGTCACCTACCTATAGTACACACAATGAGATTATGGAGACTCGCCATCAGGTCACCTACCTATAGTACACACAATGAGATTATGGAGACTCGCCATCAGGTCACCTACCTATAGTACACACAATGAGATTATGGAGACTCGCCATCAGGTCACCTACCTATAGTACACACAATGAGATTATGGAGACTCGCCATCAGGTCACCTACCTATAGTACACACAATGAGATTATGGAGACTCGCCATCAGGTCACCTACCTATAGTACACACAATGAGATTATGGGGACTCGCCATCAGGTCACCTACCTATAGTACACACAATGAGATTATGGGGACTCGCCATCAGGTCACCTACCTATAGTACACACAATGAGATTATGGAGACTCGCCATCAGGTCACCTACCTATAGTACACAGAATGAGATTATGGGGACTCGCCATCAGGTCACCTACCTATAGTACACAGAATGAGATTATGGGGACTCGCCATCAGGTCACCTACCTATAGTACACACAATGAGATTATGGGGACTCGCCATCAGGTCACCTACCTATAGTACACACAATGAGATTATGGGGACTCGCCATCAGGTCACCTACCTATAGTACACACAATGAGATTATGGGGACTCGCCATCAGGTCACCTACCTATAGTACACAGAATGAGATTATGGGGACTCGCCATCAGGTCACCTACCTATAGTACACACAATGAGATTATGGGGACTCGCCATCCGTTTTTTTTCTTTTTTGCATGCTAGACTCCATATCGAAAATGAAGAGGCTACTAAAGTTACGAAAATTCTCATAGGACAGAATAAAAATTCAGAAGTGATGTCATGTGTTGTGTTTTTGGACAAAGACTGTACTGATTAGGGTTGCACCGATAGCACTTTTTAAAGACTGAGTACAAGTACCGATACTGTTTTTTAAGTACACGCCAATACCGATACTTTTCTTTTAACCACTTCCCAGCCACCAAATGACGGCTGGGCAGCGCAGCTCTTGTTCTGCGTGGACGTCATATGACGACCCTCCAGAACGACCGCTCTCGCGCTCCCGTGGGGGCGCGCATTGTGGCGATCAGTGGTGCGGTGTGTCAGTCTGACACACCGCACCACCAATCTTGGTAAAGAGTCTCTGACGGAGGCTCCTTACCACATGATCAGCCGTGTCCAATCAAGGCTGATCACAATGTAAAAAGGAAGAGCCATTGATTGGCTTTTCCTCACTCGCGTCTGACAGACAGACACGAGTAGAGTGGAGGAGAGCCGATCGCCTGCTCTCCTAAAGGGGGGGGGTTTGTACTGATTGTTTATCAACGCAGCCCCCCCCCCCCCTTGGATGCCCACCCAGGACCACCAGGATGCCGCCAGATCACCAGGGATGGCCACCACACTGGACCACCAGGTATGCCACCCCAGACCATCAGTGATGCCTAACAATGCCATCTATCAGTGCCGCCCATCAGTGCCACCTATCAATGCCCATCAATGCTGCATATCAGTGCCACCTTATCAGTGAAAGAGAAAACTTACTTATTTACAGAATTTTATAACGGAAACAAAAGAAAAACTTTTTCTTTTTCCAAAATTGTAGGTCTTTTTTTATTTGTTTAGCAAAAAACTTTTGTTTGGGTAGAGTGTAGCATGACTGCACAATTGTCATTTAAACAGCGAGGAAAGCTGAAAATTGTCTTGGGCCAGAAGGGGGTGTAAGTGCCCTGTTATGAAGTAGTTAAAGCGGGGGTCCACCCCCACACCGCCAAAAAAAAAAATATTAAAAGCCAGCAGCTACAAATACTGCAGCTGCTGACTTTTAATACATGGCCACTTACCTGTCCCAGGGTCCAGCGATGTCAGCAGGGGACGCCGAGAACCCGCTTGGTTCTCGGCAGCTGCCGCCGCCATCCTAGGTGAGGGAATCAGGAAGTGAAGTGTTGTGGCTTCACTTCCCGGTTCCCTACTGCGCATGCGCGAGTCGCGCTGCTTGTCCCAAGTGGTCCCCGCTCTCTCCTGGGAGCTGTGTGTTTCCCAGGAGACAGCGCGGTGGGGTCGGGAAGAGGCGTAGACTCCCATGGGAGTCTATGGCGGGAGTGGGTGTAAATACTTGTCTTAGACAGGTATCTGCACCCCCCCCCCCCCCTGAAAGGTGCCAAATGTGACACCGGAGGGGGGGAGGGTTCCGAAAAGCGGAAGTTCCATTTTTGTGTGGAACTCCGCTTTAATGTTGTGTGACAAAGCACAATACAGATTAATGATATCTTTGCAGCACTGATATACGGCGCTGATATGCAGCACTGATAGGCTGGCACTGATAGGTGACATTTATGGGCACTGATAGGTGGCATTTATGGGCACTGATAGGTGGCACTTATGGTCAATGATAGATGAAACTGATGGGCAGGCAGTGGCAATGAAATGCAGTACTGATTGCATTGGCAATTGTTGTCAGCCTGCCATGATAATTGAACGATGAGAGACAATCAATAACAGTTTAAACTTTCCCCGGTATACAAGTGCTGCGACGCCCATCTTGGTACACCCTGCACTCGGCCTCAGTAAGCAGCAGTCAGAAGGCAGCATTGGACATCTTGTTACACCCAGCCCATAAAGTTGGTGAACTATATGGGCTGGGTGTAAAAAGATGTCTGCTGCCACCTTGTGACTGCTGCTTACTGAGGCCGAGTGCAGGGTGTACCAGGATGGGAGTCGCGCTGTTCAATCTCCGACAGAGACCGGGGGCTATCAATTCCGTTAATGAATGTGACAGCCCAGGTCACCAATGCTGCAACCCACACCGCTACTGCCAGCCAGCCAGCCAGGACTCGCTGTCCGCCCACTGACTTCTGGGAGTCACCTCTTCATGCTCAGGCATCGGGAGCCCGAGTACAAGTGCAAATACTCGGTATCGGCACCGATACTAGTATTAGTACAACCCTAGTGCTGATTAAACTAAAATTGTACGATAATTTTTTATGTTTCATGTTTGTCCCTTCAGATAATATCCGATGAACTGTCATGATTAGATCTCTAAAGCTGTGTACTAAACATCAGATTATCATACGATCGCTTTGAAAGCGTTTTTTTTTTTCTGTGTGCGATTTTCTCATCCTGTGTACAGGCCTTTACACTGCATTCACATCTTTACTTTGATGCGTCTTCCATTGATATCAGTGGAAATGCATCAAAACGTGCTTTATGCCTTATGCTGCTGATTCATTGGTTA
Source organism: Lithobates clamitans (assembly GCA_037952925.1). NCBI lineage: Eukaryota > Metazoa > Chordata > Amphibia > Anura > Ranidae > Lithobates > Lithobates clamitans. The sequence continues at coordinate 4,437,734 of JBBGZY010000451.1, forward strand.
TGTATTATATATGTGCATTATTTTATTTGTTACCTCAATAAGTATTTTCTATTTTTCTACTTTTTGTTTATGTGGTAGTGCCTTAAAAGTCCCACCCCTAGGGGGTTCCTCTTTTTCTATGTTACAAATGGGATGTGGCACACCCCTTTGAGTGGTTCCCATCAGTAACCCTTTTGCATTGGATGCTGATTCATTTCATTGGCCAGAAAGATCATTTATGCTGGCCATTGAAATTAATTAAGGCTCAAGCACTAGACGTGTGTTTAGAGGGGCTTACACACATCAGACCTTTTTTCTGCCAAAATACTGCTGATCCTACATGCGATGGCTATGGGTTTTTTTTATCTGCCTCTAAAAGCTTGTGTGCATGGACAAACATGCAGGGGTGTTTAGAGGCATGGACAAAAATCGCCAGACACCCCTAGGAGCAGCTGAAAAACGGCCATAGTTGGTAGAATTTTGTATCCTCTTCTCCGGGGGTCCGCTTTCAGATGAAAGTGGTCTCTGCGGTGTATTCGCCCCAAGATGACTTTTTTATCGGGTGCGGGAGAGGCCCCCCCTCTGGCTGCGTTTTAGGGGTCTCCGCCGCTTACCGTGTGAACAACCTCGAGCCAAGCGAGGGGAAGATGGCCCCCACTGGGCTCCATAGCATTGACTGGCAGAGAAACGTCACTTCCACCCAATGCTCTTAAAGGAGAATTTTTTTTTTTTAATTGCATTTTAATGTAAATATGAGATCTGAGGTCTTTTTGAGCCCAGGTCTCATATTTAAGGAGGTCATGTCATGCTTTTTTATTTTCTATCACTAGGGATGTAAGACCGCTGTGCAAATACGGTGTGACATAAAGTATTGCAACGACCGCCATTTTATTCTCTAGGGTGTTAGAAAAAAATATATTTGGGGGTCCTTAAGTGGTTAATGTACCCTATTTTATCGATCAACTTGGGTACAACCAGGCTGCTGGATTTTACATGCGATTATTGCCAGCGGCTGTTATAGCCTCTAGCAATAATCAGTGTTTTCTCCCGGCGGGAACGACTTCTCGCACTGGGAGAACACAATGGCTCCTCGGGAGGGATTCTCCTGTCAGCACTGACTGTGTTGATGGGAGAATCAAGGTTATAGGAAAGAAAATTGCTCCATCTATGGCTGGCCTAAGACACACTGTAACCCACATTAAGGCATTGTAATACATATAACATGTGTATCATAACCAGTGTGGATTTGATTTAAATCACTAGTAAAAAGGCTCAATTTAAATTATTATTATTATTATTACTATTATACAGGATTTATATAGCGCCAACAGTTTGCGCAGCGCTTAACAAAATAAAGGCAGACATTACAGTTACATTACAATTTGGTGCAAGAGGAATCAGAGGGCCCTGCTCATTAGAGCTTACAATCTAGGAGGGAGGGTCAATTGATACAAAAGGTAATAGCTGTGGGGCATGAGCTGATAGAGCAAGTAAAACAGTGTATTAGTTATAAGCTGGGTAAGCTTCTTTAAAGAGAAGGGTTTTCAGGGATCTTCTAAAGATGGATAGATTAGGAGAGAGTCGGACAGATTGGGGTAGGGAGTTCCAAAGGATGGAAGAAGCTCTGGAGAAATCCTGTAGGCAAGCATGGGATGAGGTGATGAGAGCAGGGGGTCTTGGGAGGACTGAAGAGAGCGGCTTGGTTGGTATTTTGAGACTAGGTTAGTGATGTAGCTGGGGGCAGAGTTGTGGACGGCTTTGTAAATGATTGTTGGTGCTTTGAATTTTATTCGTTGGGTGAGTGGAAGCCAGTGCAGGGATTGGCAGAGAGGGGTGGAGGACACTGAATGGTTGGCAAGGTGGATGAGTCTTGCAGCAGCATTCATTATGGACTGAAGGGGGGGAAAGAGTAGCTGTCATCTCTGTCCCACAGTGGCTCCTCCTCTGACCTGATGTTGACTCACCGACAGTCCTATTCACTTTAATGGGACGGCTGGTGATGCGGCAGTGACACAACGAGGTGAGGGACGTGGCGGCAGCAGGTGAGTGAATGCCCGCTAACAGGCGCTGCCATGATGGATCTGAAATGACAGGTGCTCTTTAAATGTAAGGACTTATTCTTGCTGGCAGTTAGAATCTTTAATATTTGCAACAAAATGAAGGTTTTCTATTTAGAATAATAAGCTGTCAGGTTAGTAAAACAGCGATATCAGAACCAATTCAATCCTACAGTTTGTAGTGTACATAGATTTGTAAAACAGTGGGATAAAGGAATATTCCTGAACTTTGTTTTATCTCCTGGTTACTGTGATATTGTGTGAATGCATCAATGCAGTGCATGTTATCTCAGCTTGCAGAGCTTGGATTCATTCAATGAGTTTACCAAAAAAATTTAAATATTTCAGAATATTCAGCCTCATGCTACATAACTAAGCTCCATTTCATGCTGAATAAACTAAATTATTAATGTATCTTAAAAAGAAAATTATCTTTAGATAGATTTTTTTTTGCTACAAAATCATTTTATTAAAATAAATTTAATAAAAAAAAACAAACAGATTTTAAATAAAAAAAATTCAGATTTTAAATTTAAAAAATGTGATATTTTTAAAAAAAGAAATCATTGATTTTTTTTTTTTTTATTCATCCACCCTGATCATAACACACATGAAGGCATCATAACGCACATCAAGCACAGAATACACAATGTAATACATAGTAATATCCTTCAACAAGTTGGTTGCATAAAGAACAAAGCAAATTGTTACAGTTTAGAGATATGGTTTACAATAGGCAGTGATCAAACATAATCTAGACAGAGATGATTTCATAAGGTGATTTGTGTGTCACTGGACAGAGTGCGTTTCATTTCAACAGAATACAAAGACTAGCGGTGGAGGTTACCACTAGTAAGGATCTTGGTGTGCATCTGCGCACAGGGTGATGGCAGTAAGAGAACAGAGAGAGCGAGAGAAAAAGGGTAAGGCTCCATTCACACTTGTGCAACTTTGGACACTAAAGTTGCATGACAAGTCATACCCCATGTCTTTCAATGACACGGTCAAATATGTGCGACTTAAAGGTTCCTGAACTACTTTAGTCTGACTTTCATGCGACTTGAGTGACGGACTGCAATGTAAACCCCCCAAAGTTACATAAAAGTTGCACCTGGATGTTATACATGCAACAGTTGTCCATTATCATTGGTCAGAGCCAAAGTTGCATCCAGGTTTCACCCATAGAAAGTTGCGTCAGGCTCCATTCACACTTTTACGACTCCAGCTTTAACACAACTTTGGATGGAAACGACTTGGATGTGACTTGTTGTCCCTCTGCAAAGTCGGACCCACTGTTGCATGTAAAAAGTTCAGGTATGACCTTCAGGCAACTTTTGAGGGTTAACATTGAAGTCTATGGCTCTCAAGTTGCATGAAAGTTGGACCAAAGTAGTGCATGAACTACTTTGAAGTAGTCAGACGCGGGGCTCAAAAACAGCCCTGTCTGACAGCAGAAAACCATTTTTATAGTAGTTTGGGGAGTGGAGCGTCCCACTTTTCCAAGACTTTATCGATTTGTCAAGGTAGTAAAGAAACCTTGCAGTGAGCAGTTCCATTATTTGTACATCTCTTATATGACGATAAGACTATCAATAGTCGGGGGTGTGTTGGTTTCCATCTCAAAGCTATTAGACTTTGAGCTGCGGTCATTACAGCTGAGATAACTTTCCTTAGTTGGGAAGACATACCACTCATGGGTTAGTGCAGGAGAAGTGTGAGAAGGTCATTTACCTGTCACCAGAAAGGGATCGAAGCCTGTCAAAAACAATAGATGTGTGCCAGGGTTCTTCTGTGTGTTTGACCTCTCCAGCATCTATCTGGATAGCTGTGGTTTAATTTAAAAGCAGTATAATACCAATGCAAGAGCATTTTGTAGGTATTTTCTTTCTATATGTTGTAATGACAACTCTCTCCATAGGACAGTGATGGCAAACCTTGGCACCCCAGATCTTTTGTAACTATATTTCCCATGATGCTCAACAACACTGCAGAGTGCATGAGCATCATGGGAAATGTAGTTCCAAAACATCTGGGGTGCCAAGGTTCGCCATCACTGCCCTAGGATATCCTCCCATTTTTTTCCTTAGCTTGTAAGTTCTTTATTACGGTTGGGTAAGGTAGTGGTTGAAGTAAGACACCATCCATAAACAGGGAAATAACAAATGATTTGCCATGTGTTTGTAGTACGAATATGGGCTGCTAAGGTTTCTATGGATATGGCAAAGAGTAGGCATAACTTTGTCCTATACCGTCTAGTATCGGGAATTTATGTGATGCGTAATGAAGTTAGGAACGAAGGCCAAAGGGTTTGGGTAAAGTAATTGTATGGCAATAAGAAAAGGTCAATGAACTCATGTTGCTCTGTTGGACAATAGCAAAAAAAAAAGGCCAACTGAAGCAATCAAACACCTTATCGGCATCCAGACTTAAAAGCACCCGTATCTTTGGTCACCACTATTAGATTATACATCTTCTAACCCTTTATATTTATGAGGCGATATTTTTAGGCCTCTTACTATAGTGCTTATAAGTATTGTATGAGCTCGCTCACTACATGGGGGCACTTTTTATATCCCCAGATGCTCCTAATTGGATTCCTGTGCTTGGTTTACCCATCCCCCACACTGAGCTCCAACTGACTTATACTACTTTTGCCTCTGATAGGTAAGATACTATATATATGAATAGTTCATGTAGAGCTTATATACTGAGAAATACTCTAAAGAACAATGCCCTATTTTATCTATAGAGCTGCCAGTTCTTTTTTGTCACCCTGGAGGTGAACGCCTTCAATATTTGAATTCTTGATTCATGGAAGGACTGATTTGGTTCTCCTTTGTTTTGTGTGGTTTCACATATTACGTGATCTTCATGGTCAATCAGGCAAGCATATCCTTTTATAACTTTTTTTTTTATTCTCTGTGTGTGTTTGTTCATTCCAAGGTGTGTGTGTGTGTGTGTGTGTGTATGTATATGTATATATAATATATTCTATATCTCACACACCTGTATAATATCAGTATGTATAACTCTAATACTTATTCATTTTCTTTTCTGTATATTTTTTTAAATTCTTTATCAGCACCTACCCAGTATGTCCCAAGGAAGAAATTAAATGTGAAACGCGTTGACAAGCAAGCACGGAGGAGTTCATAAACCTGACCTGTTGATTATTACATATACCCCTTTTGTTTGGTTGTACATTAATGGACCTCTCACCAACCATATGAAAGGTTCCATGTCTGTATTTGGGTATCTGGTGACCTTTGTCTAGTAGAGGGTGTTGTGCTTGTTATATCTATAGGTGGTTTCAACATTATATCTTTTTTACAAAAAAAAAAAAAATTGTATAATTACTTCCTAGTGTTGTGCCCACAATTCCACTTTTTTTTTTTTTTTTTTTTTTTTTTTTTAGAATCTTAATTACTCTCTCAATCCTTTCTCTCCAATTATTGGATGTTGGCATGGTGGGGACCCCTTAGTATTATTGTTATTATTATTTATTTTTATTAAAATGGGGAAGGGTTATATCCTCTGTCAGATTTTTATTGCTACCTGTGTCCTCATTGGGAACATTGACTTCTTCTTCTTTTTTTTTTTTTTTTCTTGGTGACCATTATCACCAAAAAAAAGAAAGTGAGAGAAAATCCAAAATCTGTCCAGAGCAAGAGGAAAGGAGAAATTGCTCATTGTGCACAACCGTCTAAGGGAATTCCCCTCATTTTGATAATTCCTTCTAACTTCCTGTTGCATTTCTAGGACAGGAAGTGAAGGACAATTTTGCTAACAGACTGAATAAACAGAATAAAAGAGGGAGGCTGTAAGGATTTGTGAGAATGTCTTTTAATATTCATAGGGCAGTCTGCCAGGTCCTGGGACTTTTGATTTGGTAGGTTCTTCCATCTCTGCAGAGTAGTTAAACGATTCTGCCCATTCTCTGGGTTAATTTGAAATGGTTAATGATATCTAGGTAGTCATTAATGCATTTCTGTGTCTAGATCAGCCTTTTCAACCAGTGTGTCTTCAGGTTTCTTCACAGGTGCCTTGGCAAAATGCCTAAAAATTGCCCAAAAAATGTATACAAGCCAGGTGGATAAAACCTGCCTTTTAGTTAAACAAAGCCACAGGTTTTTATTGTCCACCATTACAACCTTCTAGCCTCCGTATCCTAACACCCAATTACATCATTGGTTGATACAGAGGGTATTGGGCACCTGCACAGCACCCTTGTTTGCCCCCCCCCCCCTCCCGTCAGCACTGGGGGGGTCACATTATGAGGTAAGGAGAGAAACTCGGGGAAGGAGCAACACTGGAATACTAATCGGTGCTAGTGTGTAAACTTGTATTTGCTTTGGAAGTATAAATCGCCTCTAACATTGGGTGGATATTTGTGGATGTTGCTGCATTATGTAAAGTGTTACATTTTTTACATGTTAGAATGGGGTGCCTTGAGACTGTGTGCGGAATTTTAAAGGGTGCCTTGACTGAAAAAAGGTGGAGAAACTGAGAACTATTTATAGCCATTGTGCTATGTAAATGGCTATGGTAATCACTAGAAATATCTGCTCTGGCTTGAGGAGTGGGGGGGGGGGGGGTCACATATTCGTGTACCATTATTGTTTCTTATTGCTGGATGAAAATCATCTTTGCTTGTAATATCTGAGCAAGGAGAGTGTCAGCCCTGTTGCCTTTTTATCATATCATCTACTTCTTCTTGAGTTCTTATGACCAGTATTTTAGGAGGTCAGGGATAGAAGGCCGGTTTATTTTCTAACTGGTGCGATTCCATTGTGAGAAGAGTGTTACGGTGAGCTGTATCACATTTATGCGTGGACACTAATGCATTGCACATGAACTATCATTTTGTGAGCCTTTCATAATGTAACAGTCTGGGGGAATGATCCCACATTTTCTGTAAAATATTGGCCAGTAACATACTAGGTAGAGTTTGGGGGGGTTCAGATTTAAGGGAGTATTCGTTAATTTGCCAATGACACATCATTGCTTTTTTAGGTTCTAAGCATACTTCTAAAGAAAAGCAAGCATGGTCTGACCAACTGATGGGGTGCATCTTAGATTTTAAATTAGTGACTCGACGAATTTTCGGCCGCTGAAACATATTGGCCGAAAATGGCCTTTTCGGCAAAATGCCAAAAAGAAAATCTTGCCGAAAATGGGGATGGAGCCCCGTCCCTGGTGCTGCCCATTACAGGAGTGTCCTTCTGGTGCAGCGCGCCGCAGTCCTCTCCTCTCTTCTCCTCCTCCCCTCCCTCCTCGCCGCGAGCTCCGTTGTGTCACGGAGCTTAACTACACAGACCGCAGTAACAATGTCCCACCTCCTGTGACAGACGGCACACTGATCCAATGGTGGGACATTGAATCAGTGTAACGTGATTACAGGAGGTGGGACATTGTTACTGCGACCCGGGCAATTCAAATGCAGCTCTGTGACACACGAAGATCACCGCTCTGATTCGGGAACTGGCAAGCTGCATGACGGGCACTGGCAGGCTGCATGACAGGCACAGGTGAGGCTGCATCTTATGGGCACAGGTGAGGCTGCATCTTATGGGCACATGTGGGCTGCATCTTATGGGCACATGTGGGCTGCATCTTATGGGCACATGTGGGCTGCATCTTATGGGCACATGTGGGCTGCATCTTATGGGCACATGTGGGCTGCATCTGATGGGCAAATGTGGGCTGCATGACGGGCACCGGTGAGGCTGCATTGATCTCTTGTATCATGTCCGCCGTCTCTGACCCTCTCCCGTACTATGTCCGCCGTCTCTGACCCTCTCCCGTACTATGTCCGCCGTCTCTGACCCTCTCCCGTACTATGTCCGCCGTCTCTGACCCTCTCCCGTACTATGTCCGCCGTCTCTGACCCTCTCCCGTACTATGTCCGCCGTCTCTGACCCTCTCCTGTATAAAAATATTTTTAAAAACAGTCAGTTTCGGTATTGGTGCTGTTTTGGTATCGGTTTTCAGGATCAAGGAAGATTTATTTTCTGTATTGGTTTCGGCACCAAAAATTCGGTGCATCCCTATTTTAAATCATTCATAAGGATTGGTAGGTTGAAAAGGGTTGTAAACCCTCATTTTTTTGGGGGGAGTTTTTTAGTTTTTAAAGAAAAATAACAAACATGTCTATACTTACCTGCACAGAGCAGCCCCGATCCTCTTCTTCCTCTTTATCGGGTGCCCCTACGGAAAGCCGCTTTCCGTGGGGGCACCCGTGCGGGCTTGCTCTCGAGTCCTGCTGCTGCGTCTATAGACACAGACAGCGGGACTTAGCCCTGCCTGCCACTCATGTGTCACTGGATTTGATTGACAGCAGCCTTGAGGCTTTACAAACACTTTAACCACAAAGTAATTAATATGAGTATGGGCTTGATGAGAAATTGAATAGAGGTGATTTTGTTTTTAGGGGGGCTCTCTATATTACATAATGGTTATGCTGCTAGCATTGTGATTGGGTGAAAGTTTTGTTAGGGGGTTGTCAGATGAAGATCCATGTGTTGTATAGCTGCAAAAAAAAAGTGTGTCTTATAGTTCTGTGAGCAGAGATTATTTGTGCAAAATGGTACAGTGTTGTAACAGGATTGGAGCTCAGTTGCACATCATCTGATTTAGAGGCCATCTAAACCACTGCCTCACCTGCAGTATTTTTGACAACACAGCGCAACAAATTGCATAGAGTATGCACCCCTGTTCATTGTGGTATGCTATGCCACAAGTGCATTTCTTCTTGCTGTATATGTGCAACGGGGTATCATTCACTATTACCGCCATGCATAGGTGTGAATTCAACCATAGACAAGTGTTTACTGTTGTTTTCAGCGGTACTGTTGCTTTCTTTTGGTTACAGTTTAGCAAAATGCAGCTTTTATGCCTTCGATTTTTGCAGAAGTCCCATGCTACTTGATTTTCATGGACCTTTTATAGTTCACCACCTTGCTGCATTTTTGGTCCAATTTGCAGAAAAGCTAATTTTCAAGTGGATGAATAGTAATGACTGTAAAATAGATGTAAAATTATGTAGAACGCACAAACCTCCATGGAAAGTGCAGAGAGGTGAATGCAGCCTCTGAGACCTATCACTGTAGTTATATAATCCAGGCATCAAGGGGATCTCTGTTCATGCCGATCCATTGCTTGATGACCTTCCTATTTTGCTTGATGTTACACAAAAATGTTCTGGCAACTCTCAACCAGGGATTTTTTTTTTTAACTTAAAGAGGAACTGCAGTCTGTTGACATAATTTGTAATAAAAACATATTCGCCATTCTGAAGCTTCCCTCCAACCACTCTGCATATTTTATATATTCTGTGATTCTGTACTTGCCAAATATGCTGCAGAAATCTCCCTCCACTAAGTCTGGCTGCAACCATTTTAACTGTGGGCAGCTGAAGCTGCTGCCTGTTCACTTCCTGGATTTACACAGAGGCACACCTACAGCTCTGCAGCCCTCATTGTCCCCCTTATGACTCCCCCCCCCCTCTCTTCCTGACGAACGCTCATGAGAGAGAGCGATGTGCATGATGTCATAAATAAGGATGAGCTCCGGCGTGTTCGCACACTCCATGTGCCGAGCCCGCCAAGAGGTTGGCACGGCGCTGCGCTAATCATTGGCAGTGAGACATTTCCCGATCTCTGTAGCCGCACATCTGGAAAATGTCTCGCCGCCTGTGATTAGCGCAGCGCCGTGCCGACTTCCTGGCGGGCTCGGCACATGTAGTGTGCGAACACGCCGGAGCTCATCCTTAGTCGCTAACCTAGGCTTTTTACCAAACAGGAAGTGGGCTTTATAAGGTATTTGCTGCCAGAAAAAAAAAATGTTTTACTATCCAAAGTAAAAACAAGGGCAGAAGAAGGCTGCATTCACACCTGAGCGTTTCAAAGTCGCGTTTTTACTGTGATATCACCGCGATTTCGCCAATGTAAAAGGCAGAAAAACACCTGTAATCTGCCCCAAAGAAGCTCATGTTCTTGTTTGAGCTTAGGGCGTTTTTCAGGTGTTTTGCTTCAGGTGACAAAATGCTCAGATGGGAATAGGTGCCATTGAAATGAATGGGATTTTGCTTGTTGGGTATTTTTCAGGTGTTTTTTACGAGCGTTTTATGAGCTGAAAACGCTCAGGTGTGAATGCAGACCCAATAGATGGAAAAAGTTGAAAAATGACTGAAGGTCCGCTTTAAGAAACAGTAAAATAAAGGTTAAAAACAAAAGTACCTTGCCGAACAAATAGTCAATGAATAACTGAGATGTACACCCTTGTTCTCAACTATCACTGGTTATTGTTAGCCATGTAGTAGGGTGCCTTTGCTGTCATTTGTTGCAATGCTAGCGTTCAACTAAGATTCTGTGATGACTGAAATTGTGTTGTGGTGACCCTGCATACCAGCATTAGGAAACCAGCCATTCTAGGAAATGCCACCCTGTCAGCATTCTTATCAATGACAAAACCTGATCCACCAAACAACCACAACAGCTGACTATGAAATGTGATGAAATGTGCCCACGTGATATGACTCGTGGGCTCCTGTACCACCTTCTGTGTGCTCAGCACCTCTGCCTTCTCCTGATAGTTATAATCTATGATTTTGAACACAGATTACATTCTTTCTACAATGCTTTATCTCACTAGTAAAGGCTAGCTTTTTTTTTTTTTTTTTTTTTTTTTTTTTTTAAGGACCTCATTCAGTTTCTTTAAGCCCCTTTAACACTGGGGCGTCGGCGGTAAAGCACCGATATTTTTAGCGTCCTGCCAGCGCAGATTAGTAGATCCCTAATCTATCCAGCCCTCTTTTTCAAGCCTGGTACACACTGAGTTTTTTTTTTCTGTTCCACCCAGTGGATTGAAAGAAAAAAAAACTGTCGGCTTCAGTTGGAACCGCTGTACTAACTATGTAAAGTTAGTGCAGCGACCTTCCCCACTGAACTGTTGTGGACTGCCCCCCCACCAGAACACTTAGATCAGCACTCTCTGCAATTGGCTGAGAGCGCTGATCGGAAGACGGTCGGCTGCTGGATTTCCAGCATGCTCGTCCGACAGACCGAAATCCACAGGGGCCAAATGTTGGGCTTATTTTTTTTTTTTTTTTTGCTGGCTGATGTCTCCCAACATTCAGCCCATGTGTACCCGGCTTTAAGCTGGCCGTACACTGTTCGAACTGGCTGAATAGTTTGACTTCTGTTAAAGAAACTTGGTGGAATAATTTTGCCAGTCAGCAGCTGCAGCCTTTGATCATCGTATTCTGACAGCGGCGGGTGGTCCTGCAGTCAGAATTAAATTTTGCGGCAGGCAGGAATTCATCCATCGCTCCGTTTTCCCCAGCTGAGCAGGCAGATGACAGGGCGGGACCCGCACACTGTGCAGGGACCGCCCTGTCAGATCTCCGCTCTCCCCTATGGGGGATCGGAGGAACACGGACCGTCTGTCCGTGTTCATCCGATCCGCTCTGCAGGCGGATAGAAAAATAGGATTTTCTTCCGTCCGCAGAATCGGACGAGAGCGGAGCCGGACAACATCGGGTGTTAGCGGATGTACATCCGCTGACACCCGCTATCCCATAGGGATGCATGTATGTCCGTATTTCATCCGAAAACGGATGGATGAAATACGGACATACGGTCCGCACGTGTGAAAGGGGCCTAAATCGGCAGCTTTAGTTTCACAGAAAAAAAAAATCCCTCCTAATACTACATCACCTGATAACTGATTGATGCTTTATTTTTGCCTGATGTTTCCACTACAAAAATGCATACAAATTCCAGCACAATGAAGTTCTGTCTTGTAAGCATAATAGATCTCTTTTGTAATAATTGGTAGTGTAAAGTAAATAGTATTACCTGCTGATAATGAATACTAAAACACAAGTGAATGGGAGAGCTTTTTAGGCTGGATTTCTCCTTTGGGTCACAGGAGTGCAATTCGTTTTGCACTCCTGTGACCTGTTTTCAGCAGAGAGCGATCTGAGGTCCGCTCTCCGCTGACGTCACTGCCATCACTGCCATCAGTCGAGGCAGCACGTCATCCTGACTTCCCAAAACTGGAGCCGCCAGCTGCCTTGATTGATGGCAGTCTCAATGTCTTAGCAAGACCCTAAGACGGCTGCTCTCCGCCCCTCCATAGCTCAGCGCTCCAATGAGCGTGGAGAAACCGAGCAGGAGAGACGTTGACTGACAGCAGCTCTCCTCTCTGGGATCTTTGAGAACCGAGCCATCGGCGATGTTCAGTGGCTCAATTCTCAGTGCAGAGACGGTGGGGGGACAGCTGCAGCATCGGTTTGATGCTGCATCCATATAGGCAAGTATGAATAAAAAAACCCCATACTTTTCTTTTAACATAAATAAGTCTCCGGGACCAGATGGCTTGCACTCGAGGGTCCTTAAGGAACTCAGTCAAGTAAGTACCAGACCGTTGTTCCTAATTTTTACGAACAATCCACTGACTGGTATGGTACCAGCTGATTGGTGCTACATTGGCTTTTCTCCAATCTTTAAAAAAGGACCAAGATCTATCCCTGGGAACTACGGACCAGTTAGCCTGACATTAATAGTATGCAAGCTCTTGGAGGGGATGATAAGGGACTATATACAAGATGTTAGTAATGCAAACGGTATCATTAGCAGTAATCAGCATGGATTCATTAAGAATAGTTGTTGCCAAATAAATCTATTAACCTTCTATGAGGAGGTGAGCTTCCATCTAGATAAAGGAAGGCACGTAGACCTAGTGTATCTGGATTTTGCAAAGGCATTTGATACAGTTCCCCGCAAACATTTACTATACAAGCTGGTCTGTCGGCATGGACCAAAGGGTGAGTACCTGGATTGAAAACTGGCTACAAGGGCGAGTTTAGAGGGTAGTGGTAAATGGGGAGAATTCGGAATGGTGCAATGTGAAAAGTGGGGTTCCGCAGGGTTCTGTCCTGGGACCAATTCCATTTAATTTATTCATAAATGACCTGGAGGATGGAATAAACAGCTCGATCTTAGTACAAATTAATGGGGTGGGCAACTACATGGCAAATGAGGTTTAACCACTTCCCTCCCGCAGTACGTCATATGACGTCCTTGACTTTCAGTGGGGATATCTGAATGATGCCTAAAGCTGCAGGCATCATTCAGATATCATTCTTTTCTGCCGGTGATTCTGTGCACCGTAAGAATGATCATAGCAGCAGTTCCACCACTTGATCATTCTTACATGCCCTCTGGTGCTTCTCAGGGCTCTCCCAGGCCATCGGGAACCCGGAGAAAGAATCCGCCCCGCCGGATGAAGAGCATAGAGATTTTTGGTGACCTGATGGTCACCAGTCATCTCTATGACTGTCGGAGGCCCGGCGCGACATTATGACGTCACATCAGCGCGGCAGATGTCAACAAAGCGGCGATTTTGGCTGGAAAGCATCAGATCTGTCTTTTTTTTTTTTTTGATCTGATGCTTTCCAGCCTCAAGAAAAGACAATACAAAAAAAAAGAAATTATTTTTTTTAAAGTGCCCCTGTCCCCATGTGCTCACGAGCAGAAGCGAATGCACACATAAGTCCCGCCCACATATGTAAACACCGTTCAAACCACACATGTGAGGTATCGCCACGTGCGTTAGAGCGAGAGCAACAATTCTAGACCTCCTCTGTAACTCCAAACATGTAACCTGTAAAAAAATTGAAAGCATCGCCTATGGAGATTTTTAAGTACCGAAGTTTGGCGCCATTCCACATGTTAGGTATCTATCAACTCAGCGTAACATCATCTTTCACATTTTACAAAACAATTGAGCTAACTACTGTTTTTGTTATTTTTTTAATTCATGAAACTGGTTTTTTTTTTTCTAGCAAAAAAATTATGATTTTTACATGTAGGAAAGGAGTGCCAGGATAGGCTCGGTATGGAAGTGGTTAATGTAGAAAAATTTAAAATTATGTATTTAGGTGGCAAAAAAATTAATGCAATTTTCTCACTAGGAGGAGAAAATCTGGGGGAATTTAGGATGGAAAAGGACCTGGGGGCCCTAGTAGATGATAGGCTCAGCAGTGGCATTCAATGCCAAGCTGCTGCAAGCAAAGCCAACAAGAATATTGGCATACATCAAAAGGAGGATTAACTCCAGAGATAAAACGATAATTCTCCCGCTCTACAAGACTCTGGTCCGGCCGCACCTGGAGTATGCTGTCCAGTTCTGGGCACCAGTCCTCAGGAAGGATGTATTGGAAATGAAGCGAGAACAAAGAAGGGCAACTAAGCTAATAAAGGGTCTGGAGGATATTAGTTACGAGGAAAGGTTACAAGACCTGAACCTATTCTCCCTGGAGAAGAGAAGCTTGAGAGGGGATATGATTTCAACGTACAAATACCGTACTGGTGACCCCACAATAGGGATAAAACTTTTCTGCGAAAGGGCATTTAAAAAGACTTGCGGAAACTGCATAGAGGGTTCTTTACGGTAAGAATGTGGAATTCTCTTCCACAGGCGGTGATAGGGGGCATCGATAATTTCAAAACTATTAGATGGCCACCTAAACGACCACAACATACAGGGATATAAAATGTAATATTGACATAAAAGCACATACGCAGGTTGGACTTGTGTCTTTTTTTCAACCTTACCTACTATGTAAACAATTATTGTCCATCTAAAATACGATTTGAAATGTAATTCACATGTGAGCATATTGGCTTTGCTAATTTGGGCTTTTGATTTATAAACATACATTATTGAAATGTTAGAATCTCAGAATAGCAGACAGCATGCCTTTCTGGTGACCATTAATAAGCCAAAGAGTGGCAATAAAAAGACTGTTTTTGCAAACAATGCTTCAATTGCAAGAATTAGGCCTTTATTACCTCCCAAGAGAACAGTAATGAGCACTTCCTGATGTCATAGGCACTTTGTTATTGAAGATTATTCAACTTCTTTCCGGAAATCTTGAGTATGAGTGGGACCCTTCTGACAGGTTTTTCTGAGGCCTATATCAAAAAAGGTGACGGGAGGGATCTTCAGCACACGGTGTGTAATTGACAGCCTCAGCTGTTTTCCTGTGTGCTGTGTGAAGGGGTGTGTCTCTTCCCTCTAGAGGTCGACCGATATGGGTTTTTCTCTGGCCGATGCCGGTATTTAGAAATTGTGGCGGCCGATGGCCGATATATGATGCCGATATTTTTTTTTTTCCCTTCATCTCATAAAATCTAACAGTTAGACCGCTTTTGGGCTAAAAATAGCGACTGTAAAGTGCCTGCAAAACAGCTCCCCTGCAGTCCCAGTGTGAAAGCACTTGGCCGATGCGCTGGCAGGATGTTAAAAAAAGTCCTGCAAGCAGCATATTTGGAGCGGTGTATACCGCTCCTTCACCACTCCTGCCAATTGAAATGAATGGCCCCACTGTCGAAGTGCCTGACAGACACATGCCACAGGTACATGCACACAGACCCATGCCACAGGTACATGCACACAGACCCATGCCACAGGTACAGGGCACACAGACCCATGCCACAGGTACAGGGCACACAGACCCATGGTACAGGGCACACAGACCCAGGCCACAGGTACAGGGCACACAGACCCAGGCCACAGGTACAGGGCACACAGACCCAGGCCACAGGTACAGGGCACACAGACCCAGGCCACAGGTACAGGGCACACAGACCCAGGCCACAGGTACAGGGCACACAGACCCAGGCCACAGGTACAGGGCACACAGACCCAGGCCACAGGTACAGGGCACACAGACCCAGGCCACAGGTACAGGGCACACAGACCCAGGCCACAGGTACAGGGCACACAGACCCAGGCCACAGGTACAGGGCACACAGACCCAGGCCACAGGTACAGGGCACACAGACCCAAGGCCACAGGTACAGGGCACACAGACCCAGGCCACAGGTATAGGGCACACAGACCCAGGCCACAGGTACAGGGCACACAGACCCAAGGCCACAGGTACAGGGCACACAGACCCAAGGCCACAGGTACAGGGCACACAGACCCAAGGCCACAGGTACAGGGCACACAGACCCAAGGCCACAGGTACAGGGCACACAGACCCAAGGCCACAGGTACAGGGCACACAGACCCAAGGCCACAGGTACAGGGCACACAGACCCAAGGCCACAGGTACAGGGCACACAGACCCAAGGCCACAGGTACAGGGCACACAGACCCAAGGCCACAGGTGCCAAATTTCTCTACTTAAAAATCCCTATAGGCGACGCTTTAAATTTTTTACTGGTTACATGTTTTGAGTTACAGAGGAGCTCTAGGGCCAGAATTATTACTCTCGCTCTACCGATCGCAGCGATACCTCACATGTGTGGTTTGAACACCGTTTTCATATGTGGGCGGGACTTGCGTATGCGTTCGCTTCTGCATGCGAGCACACGGGGACAGGGGCGCTTTAATTTTTTTTTTTTTTTTATTGTTCATTTTACTTTATTTTAGTTTGACGCTTTTTTCCAAAAAAAAATTTTTTTTTATCACTTTTATGCCTATTACAAGGAATGTAAACATACTTGTAATAGGAATGTGGCATGACAGGTCCTCTTTACAGTGAGATATGGGGGGGGTCAATAAGACCCCACATCTCACCTCTAGGTTGGGAAGCCTGAAATTAAAAAAAAAAAAAAGATCCTGGCTTCGATCGTAGGGGTGAGTCGGTGGAAGCACCGTAGGGCGGCGGGAGGGGGGAAGTCCCCTCTTGCCTTCCGTAAGAACGATCAAGCAGTGGAACAGCCGCTATGATCGCTCTTATGGTGTAGGGAATCGCCGGCTGAAAAATCTGATATCTGAATGATGCCTGTAGCTGCAGGCATCATTCAGATATCCCTGACAAAGTCAAGGACTTCGTATGATGGCGGGCTGGAAGTGGTTAAAACGCAATTTTTTTTTTTTTTTTTTTTTTTTTTTAACACAAAGTTGTCCATTTATACAATATTTCTAACACATAACATGTACATACCAAAAATGACACCCCAAAATATTCTCCTACTCCTCCTGAGTACGGCGATACCACATGTGTGAGACTTCCACAGCCTGGCCACATACAGAGGCCGAGTACAGCCGGGTATGGCTGAGCATGGCTGGGTATGGCTGAGTATAGCAGGGTATGGCAGAGTATGGCTGGGTATCACCGAGTATTGCGGGGTATTTTTAGGGTACTGTGGGGTATTGCAGAGTATTGCACAGCATTGGAAAGCATTGAGGGATGGCTGAGCATGGATGGATGGATGGATGGATGGATGGCAGTTGTCACTGAGCAGCGCTGTGGGCACTACAGATCCAGTTCACAGCACTGCTGCCATCCGATCCCTCCCCCTCTCCAAAAAAATTGCGTTAGAAAGACCACTGCGCAAATAGCATGTGACATAAAATATTGCAACAACCGCTATTTTATTCTCTAGGGTCTCTGCTAAAAAAATCTAAATATATATATATATATATATATATGTTTTTGGGGGTTCCAAGTCATTTTCTAGCAGAAAATACAAGATTGTTACTTGTAAGCAACAAGTGTCATAAAAGATTTAGCCCCGGTTCACACAGGGACGGCACGACTTGCAGGTCGCCTCACCGAGGCGACCTGCACACGACTTCCACGGCAACTTGCAAAACGACTTCTGTATAGAAGTCTATACAAGTCGCCCCAAGTCACCCCCAAAGTAGTACAGGAACCTTTTTCTAAGTCGGAGCGACTTGCGTCGCTCCTATTAGAACGGTTCCATTGTACAGAACGGGAGGCGACTTCTCAGGCGGCTAGGTCGCCTGACAAGTCGCCCCTGTGTGAACCGGCACTTAGTCTTTAAATGGTTAAACTGAGAACTCCTACACATGGAGTTCAGTCCATTGATAAGTATAAACATTGTATCTTTTTGGTTCTTTTCTCAGACTTGGCAGGCTGCCCAGAGAGGAGAAACAAGTCGCTCCATGGAAGACTTTAGGCAACTTGCATTGACTTCTATTACAGAAGTAATTTGCAAGTCTCTCTGAAGTTATAATCGGCCTTTTTTATCAGCACAATCAGCCGATGCCGATTAAAAAACGCCAAATATCGGTCGACCTCTACTTCCCTCTAATCAGCTCTCACACTTCTCCTCACTTCACTGGGTATATGTAAGGGTTTATGTTCAGGACAAAAAAAAATTAACAATGTATTGGGTAAACCTGAGAGGAAATGGAATTTTTTTTTTCCTACTCGCAGCCAGCATGTCATGCACTTAAAATGTATCTCTAGGCAATTTTTTTTAGTTTCAGGCGTTGGGAAGTATTGGATCTCAAATTGTTAGTGCTGTACATTGGGGAGATTCACCCTGCTCTTTGTACATGTAACCATCATTACTGAAAGTGAAGGAGAAATATAGAATTCTAGATTTGTCCCAAGAACAAGAGGTAAGGGAAGTTTTCCAAGGAGAACTGCTGTCTATAAGAGGGAAATTTCCCAGAATTCCCTTATTTTCCTGTTGCATCTCTGGGACAGAAAATTAAGCCCTTCTATACAAACTTAAAGCGGAGTTCCACCCAAAAATGGAACTTCCACTTTAAGTGAGGATACCCTCTTTTTAGATGCACCCAGCTCCCACTTCCTCCCGGGGCTCCATGGCGCCGGAAGGAAGTTCACTCCCCCCCCCCCCCCCTCCGTGCAATCTTCTGGGACAGGTCTCAGAAGATTGGCCGGTCAATCGCAGTGCGTGCCCGGCTGTAAAGCCACAGCCGGGCGCCCACAGTCACAATGCCGGCACCACGGAGAGGAGGGGGAGAGGAGCGAGGCTCCGTGCGCCGGCACCGCTGGACCGTGGGGCAGGTGAGTGTCTGATTGTTAAAAGTCAGCAGCTACACTTTTTGTAACTGCTGACTTTTATATGGGTGGAATTTCGCTTTAATGCTATGCTAGGAATATTCCAGATAACCTGTTGTGAATAGACAATAAGCCAAAGGAAAGACATACTTCTCTCTTAGTACACAAGGACCTGTATTGATTTTTAGGAAGTGAACAATTGAACAAACAGTTCTAGACTTTCTTTTTGGACATTATAGCATTCTCTGCAGAAAGTGTTATGAATGCACCCTGTGTTCAATGTTTCTCTGAAAAAAAAAAAAGATTTTTTCTATAAAAAATGACATACAGGCAGTCCCTGGGTTACAAACAAGATGGGTTCTGTAGGTTTGCACTTAAGTTGAATTTGTATGCAAGTTGGAACAGGCACATTTTTTTTTAAGTGTAACTCCAGCCAAAAAAAGTTTTTTGGATAGCATAGACAAGGGTTAACATCCCTGTAACATTTGTTGTGCTGTCTGTGCCCCTGTTTAGAAGATGTCTCCTCACTTTCTGCCCCGTGACTATTGCATTTTGAAAAATTTGGGTTGTTGTGGAAACAAGGATTGGTGATAAAGGTTCAGTGGAGACACATTTTTCGCTTGATAGTATGAGTCGCAGGTAAGTCGGACATTTGTAACTCGGGGACTACATGTAGTATACATAAGCCATGAGGAAAAATGTTTTCAAGTGGAAATGCTTTAAAAAAATAATGCTATGATTAGTAAAATCTGTAAACTTTTGACAAATCGCAGTAAATGTTAAAAAATATATCTAAATGAAATCCATATGTGGTGTTTACCTTTGCCCTAAAATCCTCAGCAATTCTCTTTCACGCTTTCATGAGATTTCTGAAGATACATGCATGGTTAGGTTGTTCCAAGAAGCACTGTTTAACCACAGACTTTTGCTGACTCGCTTCCTTCTGTCTTTGCACATAATTCTAGACTAGTTTGATGATGCGATCAGGGTTCTGTATACCATCTACTCCTCTTGTCAGGGTCATTATCCTACTATAAGTGCCAGTTCACACATATGCGATGCGGGAACCAGTGCAATGCTAGTGCCGGTACCTGCATCGCATAGAACTCGCAGGCAGTTCACACTGCCCTATGGGAACCGCTGCGGGTGTCAATAGAAAGCTGACACCCCAGATCGGTTCACAAATCGCAGTGTGAACTGTAAATTCAAACAGGAGTCGAAACACCCATGCAATCTGATTCTGGTGCGGACCAAAAGGGTCCTGCGCGATTCTGGTCCAGATGTGATGCAAATTTAGCCATCTGTATGGCTAAATTTGCATTGCACAGACATCGCATGTGATCTGCACAGCAGCGCGATGCGAAACACATACAATGTCTGACATTGCGCTGGTATGAACCGGGACTGAATGAAGTTAAGACTGAACGAATGTCCGCTTGATAGTGGTGCTTGATGGATAAAGCTGGCCATACACGGTTCATATGTTGGTGGCTTCCAAGACAAAATTTGCTGAATGTGTTGCCCTTTTGACAATTTACCACCTCCAGCTGCTTGTTTGGGTTTTCTGACAGCGGTTACTGATCAGTTGTCGCTGATCACTGTATTCTGACTGTCAGAATACAATGTCACGGCAGGGGAGAGGGGTGGGAGGGATTCTGCTAGTTTTCAGTCGCTGGCTGAATGAAAAAAACTAGCTACCTTTTGGCCAGCTTACCTCCATTTGCAGAAGTACAGCGCTAAATCTGATCTCTACTGTGATCTCACCTTTTTAGTATGGTTGTCCCTTGCCCATGTCTTTTAATTGAAAAGTTTTTTACTACCTTACTTCTGTAACACGTATCCACTATACCCTGTGGGTAGGCACTGCTATGTCACAGACTTCACAGAGCCTGTCTTCTGAACTACAAAGGTGCTCAGAGGAGGAGTTCCAGGAGGCTGAGTGAGTACAGGAACCTTTGTTTGCATGCAGCAAGTACCATGGGATATATAGTCCTTAGAAATGGAAAGTGTTACTAAACCCACAACAGTAAAATCTGTCTGTATATGCAGAATAGCATGCTTGTTATACTCACTGTAGAACTTAAGGGGTTAATCCTGTGCATTGTGTAAAAGGCTCTTTGACACTATATGGACGGATCCTTCCTTCCTGCACTGTCTTTCTTGGCAAGGTCATATAATACAGTGAGGGTAGCTGTCCTGCACATGCTCAGTTTAGTCTCCATTGCTGGAGAGAACATTTCCTGTTTCAGTTACTGTTCAGGTCACATGATATTGACATCACACATGTGGGTGTGTATACAGGCTGTAGTGGAAATCTCTGCCTACCTGAAAACTCAGCACTGGACAAACTGTGCAGTTTATCATGTGACTGTGGTATACAGATCAGCATAAAAGGTATATAGTGGCAGTATCTTATTGTAAAAAGAAGATTTCTAAGCTGTGGGCACTGTGGGGGGGGGGGGGCAGAGGAACCATTTTCACATTACTGGGTTTAGTAACACTAGCTGCAAAGCATGCAGGGAATCTGGCAAGTTGTGGAAAATGATGGCCAGCAGACATGTAGAACTCACAACATGAAAGGCGTTTTTTAAAAGTAAGCTTATTTTGGAATTAAAAAAAATATATATATTTTTTGTATTGGTATTACAGTGCTGATGTTATAAAATTAAATTGTATGCTGTGACCATAGAACACCTTTATTTTTTTTCCTTAAGGACACTTAATTATATTTTTGCTTGGCTTTTTGCACAGTAACCTATACAAAAAATACATTGTTAAAGTTGTAGATTGTAGTGTAAAAAAAAAAAAAAAATGAACCCAAACTATTACAGTTTAACGTTAACCCTTTTCGCTGCCAGGTCCGTACGAACCTACAGCACGGCTTCCCGCTGGCCTGACATTCTGCATATTCCTACTTCTGCTGTAAGCTCATGGTCACTACAGTATACCAGAACTGTTCAGTAGACTCTGAACCCAAATTTTACCATACTGCACCGATACCATTTTTTTTACAATGAGTACTAGTACCGATTTTCTTTTTTCTTTTTTTTTTTTTTTTTTTTTGCTTGCCGATACCAATTACCAATACCTACCGCAACTGTTTTGTTTTAACTTTAGCTGTCAGCAATGGTACAAAGAATTGAAAAGTTATTTATAAATGAAATAAATAGTGTTTGTTTTTTGTTTTTTATAATTTAGCGCTTTTTCAATGTGAAATGTGTAAATATATGTTAATATATATGTGTAAAAATATTCACTAACAAAGCCAAAAAAAAAAAAAAAAAGTTTTAATTGTTTATCGTTTATAAAATAGACATGAACAAAAGAAAAAAAGTAGGAAAATAATAATTAAATGGAGGAGAATAGGGAGTTAATTAAGGCTGATTAGAGTAAATTAGGGGTAATTAAGGGGTTAAACAGAGGAACATTTGTTCATCCCTTTGATCTGCAGATGAAGAAACAGCAATATACAAAAAGAAACAATGTTTCTTTTTATTTTAACGCTGAGCAATGTTGGTAATAAACATTGCTGGCTGCTTTTTTTTGACAGCTCCAATTACCGGACTTCTTTAACATTGGGGACCCACTGACAGCTCAAAGAGCCGAGCCTGAAAGTATCGGTTTAAGGTATTCAGTGCATTTGCACGAGTACCGATACTAGGGCTGGGAGATTTTATTTTCTTTTCTCTTAAAAAAAACTCGATTCACGATTCGAATCGAGTTTTTTTTTTTTTTTTTGGAAACCGCGCCGGTCCCGAGGCGCTGCGGGCATGAGCTTTTAGGCGAGGCTGCGGCTTCGGCCTAGTCCGCGGCGTCCAGTCTAGCGGATTAGGCCGGAGCCGCGGCCTCACCTAAAAACTCCTTGCCCACAGCTCTTCAGGCCCGGCGCGGTGTCCGCGCCGGTCCGGAGGCGCTGCGGGCATGAATTTTTAGGCGAGGCCGCGGCTTCGGCCTAGTCCGCGGCGTCCGGCCGTAGCCGCGGACTAGGCCGAAGCCGCGGCCTCGCCTAAAAACTCATGCCCGCAGCGCCTCGGGACCGGCGCAGTGAAAAAAAAGAAAATCTAAAAAAATCGATTTGCTTAAATTTTGAATCTATTTGACCTCTCAACTCGATTCAAGATTTAAATCGATTTTTTTTCCCAGCCCTAACCGATACTAGTATCGGTGCAACTTTACGTTGTATGCAGTTGCGGGGCATTGTGCGGCTCTTCCCCATTGATTTGAATGTGTAGTGTCCAGCGGGCGGCTTTGCTACAAGTCGGGTCAACTTTCCACGGGCGCAAAGCATTGCAGCCCCAGTATGTAAACGTCCACTGCCTGTTGCAGCTGAAGGGGGTGTGTTTTTGTTTTGTTTTTTTGGTATTTCTTATTAACTTATTTATTACTTACTTATTTAATAAAAAAAGTACATTTTAGTCTTGGAGTAAAAATCTAATACCATGTTATTTATGGTATTAAAGTTTGAACATGCACTACCGACACAGATTTAGCCATTGAGATGTATGACCAGTGTTCATTTTGACTTTCACATTTTGATTTACCGTATATACTCGTGTATAAGTCGAATTTTTCAGCCCCTTTTTTGGGGCTGAAAGTGCCCCCTTCAACTTATACACGAGTCACCGCCGTCTGCTTACATGATCAGCGTGTCATGCAGGCAGACGGCGGCCAGCGTGTGCTGCATAGACTCGGCAGCGACTCTCACTGTTCAAAAGCCGCGCCTCCTCGTCTGTGATAGGCAGTCAGTGTACAGCCTATCACAGACATTCTCTCATCCTCGTCCGTGGTATGAGGATGAGAGAATGTCTGTGATAGGCTGACTGCTGGGAAATGGAGTTTTTTGGACGAGGAGGAGGCGCGGCTTTTGAACAGTGAATAGCCGCCGAATACTACACGCTGATCAGTGCAGAGTGGTGCACGGAGGATGCACAGGACACAGGTAGGATACACACACACACGCACACGCACACACATGCACACAGGTACATATACACATACACAGGACACATGCACATATACACAGGTACATGACACAGGTACATATACACAGGACACATGACACATATGCACAGGACACATGACACATATGCACAGGACACATGACACATATGCACAGGACACATGACACATATGCACAGGACACATGACACATATGCACAGGACACATGACACATATGCACAGGACACCTATGCACGGGACACAGGACACCTATGCACAGGACACAGGACACCTATGCACAGGACACAGGACACCTATGCACAGGACACAGGACACCTATGCACAGGACACAGGACACCTATGCACAGGACACAGGACACCTATGCACAGGACACAGGACACCTATGCACAGGACACCTATGCACAGGACACCTATGCACAGGACACCTATGCACAGGACACCTATGCACAGGACACCTATGCACAGGACACAGGACACCTATGCACAGGACACAGGACACCTATGCACAGGACACAGGACACCTATGCACAGGACACAGGACACCTATGCACAGGACACAGGACACCTATGCACAGGACACAGGACACCTATGCACAGGACACAGGACACCTATGCACAGGACACATGATACATGATACATGCACAGGACACAGGACACATGATACATGCACAGGACACAGGACACATGATACATGCACAGGACACAGGACACATGATACATGCACAGGACACAGGACACATGATACATGCACAGGACACAGGACACATGATACATGCACAGGACACAGGACACATGATACATGCACAGGACACATGATACATGCACAGGACACAGGACACATGATACATGCACAGGACACAGGACACATGATACATGCACAGGACACAGGACACATGATACATGCACAGGACACAGGACACATGATACATGCACAGGACACAGGACACCTATGCACAGGACACATGATACATGCACAGAACACAGGACACATGATACATGCACAGAACACAGGGACGTATACAGCTGCAGATGGGCATTGTTGACCCTCTTTTTCCACTTACAGTAGCTGCTGCATTTCTCACCCTCGTCTTATACTCGGGTGAATAAGTTTTTCCCATTTTTTTGTGGTAAATTAGGGCCTCGACTTATACTCTAGTATATACGGTAGTTTTAGTCATAGTCTTTTAGACTAAAATAGTGGTAATTTTGTCAACGAAAATATTTTCATTGACAAAATTATCACTGCTGTTGAGGGGCAAGTGGGGCTACCTCCGACTCTCAGCCATTCCCTGAAAGGCTTAGCCAGCTTTCAGTCACACAGAGCGGTGATCCTTGACAATTATGTTGTGATTCTTCCTAAGCCAGGTGTTTCTCTGCCCTGTCAGCTGATAGCGGGCGATCGCCTACCATCACCTGACTTTAGGTCACAGGGAGACAAAAGTAAATGTACTCCTTTGACCCAGTACAGCCCAAAAAAACTTTGGCCAAACTTTTCTCTTTTAAGAACAATCTGCAATACTCTGTGTTTAGAAATGCACATGCATACAGGTTACTGTGGTCACCCAGCTTTATTATAGAGCTGAACTGAACATGTATATGTGACAGTCGGGAAACAAATTAGAAAACTGATATTCGAACATACAAGGGAAATTTGTATAATGGAAGGCTAATTATATTAGAAAAAAAAAATAAAATTTAATATGACATATCTTTGAGCAACAAGCAAACATTAACTAAAAACAAAGTTGGTGGAAATAAAGGTTGTTGCAGTCTTTTGCAGACCATCTAGTAATATAGTTGGAATTGCTTTAACGTTTCATTGTACTATTATGTAAACTAACCAGTGTTCATAATGTGTAATCTACTAGTATGACCTCCTTTCTGCTGCTTAGTCATTGCTTGTGTTTGTAGTGTAGCTTGGAAGTAGGTGGATAGCGCATAACTAAAACACTTACATAGTTAGTGCCTGTCTTGCACTGTTAGGCCTCATGTACACTGCAGCTGCTAAACTCACATTTAGGAGCATTCGCGTTTTTTTTTTTTTTTTTTCAGCAGCCCCTGAATTCTCCCCAATGTTATAATCTGTGTTCATACATTCAGTCGTTTATAGTAGCTTAGAGGCAGTAAAGTTTACTGATTTTTTTTTTTTTATTTTTTTTTTAAAGCAGATAAATTGCTTTCAGGACTGTAGTTTATCGACATTTCAAACGTCAAATGCTTCTAAACCTTAAGATACATCGTTAAGCGGTGCTTTCAGCCCATTGATTTGAATTGAAGTCACATCCAAGTCGGATCATGATGATCCGACTTGTGGTGCAACTTGTGCTCTGAGGATCTTGAAGGGGGACCCCACACCAAAATAAAAAAACTGCATGGGGTCCCCCCCAAAGATCCATACCAGGCCCCTTGAGTCTGGTATGGATCTTGAAAGGGAACCCCACACCAAAATGGAAAAAACAAAAACAAAACGTGTGCCCCCCCCCAAGACCATACCAGCCCCTCCGACAAAAAAATCCATACCAGACCAGGCATGCAGGCAGGTCAGGAAAGGAGGGGGACCAGCGAACGCCCACCCCCCGGACCATACCAGGCCACACGACCTCAACATGTGGGGTGTGGGTGCTTTGGGGCGGGGGGGGTTCTGCGCCCCTCACCCCAAAGCACCTTAGGGGCAAGGGCCTCTTCCTGATAACCCTGAGCTGTGGTTGTCAGGGGTCTGCGGGGGGCTTATCAGAATCTGGGAGCCCTCTTTAACAAAGGGGTCTCAATATCCCCCCCCATGTGAATGAGTATAGGGTAGTATAGAGTATAGGGAATGAGTAAATAAAAACCAGAGACTGTTTTGACAAGTCCTTTATTAAAAATCTTCCTCCCGTCTTCCTCTGGTGTTCTTCCTCCGTTCTTCTCCGCTGTTGCGGTCTTCTCCCCCGCCGACCCCGTCCTCCACCAAAGCTATCTCCCGTCTTTGTATCAGCTCTGTTCTCTGCTGCTTCTTATATAGCAATGGGGCGTAGCCATCCGGTGATGTTACCATGAGCCCCCGCCCCTTGTTATGCCACATGACTGCCTTTTTTTGGGGGGTGAATGGGTAGGGGTACAATGAACCCAATACTCATTCACATGGGGGGGCGGGATCTGAAGGATCTTGTTAAAGGGGGCTTCCAGAGTCTGAGTCCCCCCCGCCCACAGACCTCAAAAACCACAGCCCAAGGTTGTCGGGCAGATGCCCTTGACAAGATGCCCCAAAGCACCCACACCCCCCATGTTGAGAGCGTGTGGCCTGGTATGGTCCAGGAGGGGGCCGTAGGTTTCCCTTTCAAGATCCATATCAGACTCGATGAGCCTGGTATAGATATTAAGGGGGGACCCAAGGTTGGGTTTTTTTTTTTTTTTTCATTTTGGCATGGGGTCTCCCTTTAAGAGCCTCAGAGCACAAGTCGCACCACAAGTCGGATCATCATGATCCGACTTGGATGCAACTTCTATTCAAATCGATGGGCTAAAAGTCAGGTCAGTAGACAGCTTTCATAGGAAACCATTGATTTTAAATGGGGCCAGAGAAACACTGCTAAAAGCTAGCGCGGCTAAACACGCATTAACGCCAATGGAAAAAAAGCTATTAAAAGCACGTTTTTACAGCCCCTTTATACTGGCGTTGGTAGTGGCTTTATGGCTATTTTTTTTCAATGCCTGTGTACATGAGGCCTTTAAAACATTTTTCAGCTGCATTCATTCTTTTTTATATTGAAACCTTTTAAACACTTGCCCGCAATCTGGAAGATTTATCCCCTTTTTTGCGATACGGCATTGCGTTATTTTAACTGATAATTGCGCAGTCATGCAACGCTGTACCCAAGTTACATTTACATAATTTTTTCCCTTTTTTATTTTTCCTTTGGTGGTATTTGATCACCACTGGGTTTTTTTTATTTTTTTGCCCAATAAACAAAAAAAGACTGACAATTTACCAAAAGAAATATATATATTTTTTACTTTCTGCTACAGAACTTTAAAAAAAAAATCTAATTTCTTTATAAATTTAGACCAATATGTGTATTCTGCTACATATTTTTGGTAAGAAAAAAAATTCCAATAAGGGCATGTTGATTGGTTTGCGCAAAAGTTATAGAGTCTACAAACTATGGGATAAATACTGGAATTTTTTATTTATTTTATTTTTTTACACTAGTAATGCCGGAGACTAGTGACTTATAGCGGAACAGCGATATTGCAGCGAACGATCTGACACTTGACACTTTGTGGGAACCAGTGACACTAATGCCGGCCATACACTGTTCAAATTTTGAAAGAATTTCGCACCATTAGTGGGCTGCAGCAACGGCCGATTTTCATGCGGCAATCAAATTTGAGGAATCTGACATGTTGACACTGCTTAATACAGTGATCAGTGGAAAAAATATGTACTGTCACTGTACTAGTGACACTGGCTGGGAAGGGGTGTAAACATCTGGGATGATCAAAGGGTTAACTGTGTGCCAAACTAGTGTTTGTGTGTACTATGTGTGCTGCTTTTACTAAGGGATGTGATGGATTTTCTTCCCTGCTTTGCATTTACTTTACATATTGCTTTTTTTTTTTTTGCATAAATTGGTAGCCAATCATTTGTGCCGTTATAATGACCTGATTAGCATAAGTGTTGTTAACCTAGATATGACTGACAATGGCTTCTGTAAGCATCTTTTTGTGTCCTTATGTTGATAGAAATATATTAAAAGCTTTGTGCACTTTCACCTACATTCAACTTTTCCATTTAATCGGCTTTCCTGAGGCTAAAGTACACTGAAATCGTGATATACTGTATTTACAAAGCACAGCTTGTGCCAGTTGATTAATTTGCGGTATTTTTACAGCACTTTGCCCTATGATGTCTGACTAATGTAAAGCAAACCAAAGACTGATAAAAAGCTATAGTGTAATTGAAGAGTTCTTCTTAAGTTGGACGTGTGAAAATGTCTTGTTATATTAAATCCTTGCAGTTCTCTTTCTGAAGTTTTACACCCACCCACATACACAAACGAATAGGATCAAAAAACAGAAGTGTGAATGTTAGACACATGACTAAAGCTTTCCATGTAAATTAAGAGATTGTCGGATGATTTAGGTTCAAACACTTGTATGTGTAAAGAACATGGACAGTTTTGTTAGGATATAAGCCTATGACAAAATAATAAAGAAATCGCCTGCCAATGCAAAAGAATATGCATCCCACCTTTTTGATCCTTCCAGTAGTGATATCAATGGCAGCCATGAGGTCCTCATGTTTTCTGCTCCCATGTCCAATGTGCCCACTTACAGGATAACATAAATGGTCCATGAGGATGTATACCCTGGAATTGGAGCAGAGCAGCTCCAGATGAGGTCTACACTCTTGTCACTTCTGGAATACATTATTGAACTAGGGAAATTTTCAGAGAACCTGAATATACTACATCACAATTTTCCGAAGCTGTTATGAATGAGTATGCCATTTTTCCCAACTGTTAAGGAGGACAAAGGGGTTTACTACCATCGCATATGTGTACACCAATGTTACGATGCATCCTTGAGCATATAAGACTTCTCATGCTGAGTTCTATTAGGAACTCCTATGAACATGTACAGTACATATGGTTTAAGACATCACTTTCCGCATCTGTATGCTGCATCACATCTGCAGTTTAAAGTGTATCCAATAACAAGAAAAAATGCAAATATATTGTATCTTACAATTGAGGCCTGGTTCACACTGATGCGAGTTCATGACGAATGCGATGCGTTAAATTCGCATGTCATCCCTAAAGTCATTGTTTTCAATGACGGCCATTCACATGCATGCGATGCGATTCCTCTACGAATGTGATGCGATAAAAAAAGGGGCTTGTGCAAGTTTACTGCGTTGCGAATTTAGTCTCCATAGACATCAATGTAAATCATTCTTGAATCGCATTGATGGTTCACATATGTGCGAATTCCACCACACTACTCTCCACAAAAACCAGGAAGTACACAGGAAGTTAACACTTTTTTTTTTTTTTTTTTACATTATGATTTCATTGGCTAGACTATCAATCGCAGCTATGTCCAACTAAATTCGCGGTAAAATCACAGTAAATTCGCACCTCAAAAAAGGACAAAAAATGGAACAAAATCACAACGCATAAGTGTGAACCGGGCCTAAATGTAGTTTTTGGATTAGTTCTCTTTTTTTTGGGGGCTTTTTTTTCCTTCATTTTTACCTGGTCAGCCTACCAGTAACTCCCTGTGCCAGGAGGGCATCCCTGCACCTCATACTCTGTATTTATGGAGGTGCAGTGTTGTAATCTGAGGACAGGCAGTGTGTGTCAGCACTATAGAATACCCTCCTCATCATTTCCATAACAAAAGAGTGGGGAGAATGTTCTGTAGTACACAGAGAGAACTGGGAATTATGCTAATTGATAATAGAGTAGCAATGGCACTGTGTACAGGAAGTTATCAGCCCACTAAATGTAATAGGTTTTCTTTTGCACTTACCAAACAGCTATACCATGATTCAATGGTATATTTAAAGTAGAACTGAAGGCAAAACTTTCAGTTTATTTATTTTTTGCAATCTGTGTTTAGTTGGAAAGATCTCTCTCCACATCCTGTCCCAAAGCCAAACCAGTAACTGAGAAGAAAATGCTCCAAAATGAAGGCGCCCCTGGTTGTCATCTGCGTCACCAGAACTAGTGTCCCGCTGGAAATTTTCCCTCTATATCTGTTTTGGTGACGACCCAAAATGTGGGTTTTTCTTTTACTTTAATGATAATGGTAAACAGAACAAATAGAGAGGGCGAATCTTCCTAACGGGGGCACAAAGAGTAGTGAGAACCTGACAGGTGTTCTAATCCCTCTCCACTCTATCCAAGACTAAAAGAAAAAGTTTTGTCTTTAGTTGACGTTAACAGACCAAAATGGTAAAAATAAGAAAAATTCATCATTAGGGCTTTTATACACTGTAACCTGAAATACGTGGCTTTGTGGCAGTCATAAATGTCAATTAATGGCTTTTTAAAGTTGTGCTACTATTCACTGTTACCCAAATCATCAGCTCTTTTTGTCCCAGTGGCCAGAGACTCTTCACTCTCTGCTCAATCACAAATATTATCCTTCCTAAAACGTCATGGCTGCATGTGACATTTTCTGTTTTTAGCCAGCCATCCAGGTCACTTTGCCACAATGAGACTTCCACTAAATGCAATAAGCTTACATATACAGGAAGACTGTAATTTAGCTTTTAATAAAGACGCAGATTATAATGTCTGTTCCTTCAGTATACCCTAAAAGTCAGTTATCATTATTCCAAGCTGTTTTTAAATGCCAGCGGACACACTTTAAGCATTTATCAGTCATAATCTCAAAATCAATGTGTTAAAGTTGTATTTATTTTAGAGTAGTAAAGGAACCAGAGTCAAGAGAGAAAAATAGGAGCTACTGACTTCATTCTGAAAGTTCTAGTTGCCTGGCTATCTTTTGCTTTAATAATTAGTCGTTGCCCTGAAATAATAATGCAGGACGCAAAGTCAGATTGGAGTCAGAAATCTTAATCTGTATGCTTGATATGGGGAAGTGGCTCAGAAATTGACGCTGTTAGATTTTAAGAAGGGGTTAGCTTCCATATTTCTTACAGCACATTTCCTTTAATGGGAAAGGGCATATGCTAATTTTTACTCTTTGCTTTCTTGCAGTGGGACTTGATCTGTGACAATGACTGGAAAGGACCATTAACTACCTCACTTTTCTTTTTGGGAGTGCTCATTGGTTCATTTGTGTCAGGACAGATGTCAGACAGGTATATTCACTGCAATACTCTTCTCTAAACTGGTTCTTGATAAACTTGCATTAGATTATACAGTATCTCATTCTTACCAAGAAGACTCTGAAACCACGTAGCAAGGATCCGGACGCCTAGTTTAAGCCTTATGTTAGTCTTCTTTTTATTTTAAATTTCAGGCCCAACTTTCAAGCAAATTTGGCGCCACTTCTAACCTTCCCACCCATGAACTATTTCATTTAAAGCGGAGTTCCAGCCTGGGTGAAAAAAAAAATAAAAGTCAGCAGCTACTGTAGCTGCTGACTTTTAATATAAAGACACTTACCTGTCCAGGGAACTCGCAATGTCGGCACCCAAAGCCAACTCGTTCATTGGCTCCAGGTGCAGGTGCCGGCATCCCTACTAAGGGAAGCCTTGCAGCTTCACAGCCTGCTTCCTGCTGCGCATGCATGAGTCGCGCAGCGCTTTCTGATTAGTCTCGTCTTCTTCTGGGCACACAGGTCCCAGAAGGGGGAAGGAGGAGGGCACAATAAAATTGCGGAATGGACGTAACCTCGCCGCATCGACATGGGGCAGACGTCCCAAAGAAAATGCCAAAAAGGTATGAAAAGGAAAACAAAATACCCAAAAACAAAGGGTAACTCTCCCAACTCTCCCCTTGTCATGATATTAGGACTTTGTAAGGATTTCACTGATGGACCCAATTAGAAAGGTCTACGTCGCCAGGCAGTGACGTAGGCACCCAAAGAAGGACCCTCTTACTCTGCAGTCCAGAAGATAGCAGACTTGGGACCCAGGGCCCCATGCGACCTGAGATTCATTTAAGTATTTTGGCATTTTTTTTTTTTTCTTATGAGGTTGCTAGAGAGGGTGGGGGTATTGTTTCATCGTGGTTGTGGGGAATCCATAGCTAGGCCTCAAGAATTATGAATATGCATAGTAATCCATCCTCAAAGTTTACAACAGAAGCATTTAATATTTTTCAGGTTGTTTTCTCAGCAGCTCAGTTCCCCCTTCTCCCCCCTCCCAGCAGTTACTTGGTAGAAATTTATCCTAATTCCTAATGGAAAAACAGAGCAGGAACACTGGAAGGGGGAAGCTAATCTTCTGAGAGAACTGTTTTGAATGGCTTCATTGATTTTGCTGTAAATTTTTATTATGTAAGTATTTGAATGTCCATAGCCTGACCATAGTTATACTTTAAAGGAATTCTAAAGGTAAACTTTTTTTTTTTTTTTTAAATAACGAACATCTTGTACTTCCCTGTTCTGTGCAATGATTTTGCACAGAGCAGCCCCAATACTTCTAGGGTCCCCTGCTAGCGCTCCTGACCCCTCCCCCCACAAAGTTACCCGGAGCAAGCCGCTTGCTATAGGCGCACTTGTGTGTGTTCGCTCCCAAGCCAGCTCTGTGTGTCAATAAGAAAAACAGAGTGCAGCTTGGCCCCGCACCCCACTCTCTCCTTACTGGCTCTAATTGACAGCAGCTCCCACCGCTGTGTCTGAGCCAATGAGGAGAGAAAGAGCACTTTGCTAGATCGGGATCGGACTCAGGTAAGTATTTAGGGTGTGGGCTATGGGGGACCTGCATGCAGAAGGTTTTTTATCTTAATGCATAGAATATATTAAAAAGTAGCTCCAGGCTTCTTCAGAAAAATGTAAGTCAACAGCTACAAATACTGTAGCTGCTGACTTCTAATATTGGGGTGCTTACCTGTCCAGGAACCCAGCGTTGTCCTCACCTGAGTCAATTTTTCAATTGGCTATTGGGTGCTCGCGCCACCATCTTGACTAAGGGAAACCGGCAGTGAAACCTTGTGGCTTAATAGACGGTTTCCTACTGCGCATGCACGAAGCTTGCTGCGTTTTGTGAATGGTCCGGCAGCAGGGGAAGGAGGAGGGGGCCATACTTCCTTTTAAAACAGGTACCCCCCCCCCCCACAAAAGGTGCCAAATGTGGCAGTGGAGGGGGAGGAGGAGGCAGACAAGTGGAGCTTCCCCTTTTGGGTGTAGCTCCGCTTTAAGGCAAAAATCCTTCTGCCTTTAGAGCCACTTTAAAGCAGAATTTCACTTAAAAGTGAACATTTCGCTCATCTTCCTCCCCCTCCCCTGTCCTATCATTTTTGAAAGTTTTTTTTTTTTTTTTTTTTCCTGGGAGTGGGTACCTTTTTCTGACAGTAACCCTACATCTAAGATAGTGGCCACAGGGATCTGAAGCCCAGCAAAGAACTGGCCCTGGTGCAGACAGCACTGGGCTGGTAAGTGGTAAATGCCTTTTGTTAAAACTAATTTTCTTTCTCGAACATCACGGGACGCAGAGCCACAGTAATTACTGACTTATATAGGTATCACTGGTGATTGGACACTGGCACACCCTATCAGAAAGTTCAACCCCCTATATAATCCCTCCCCTTGCAGGGATACCTCAGTTTTTACGCCAGTGTCTTAGGTGATGGACGTGTAAAGATGTTCTGTGCTGAGCTCCAAAGGGAATATCCTATATCCTATACTGGGCAAGCCAGGCAGACCGGATCCATTCAAAGTGTCCTTTCATGGCCGATGAAACGAGGTTTTACCTGTAACACTTCTCTTTTAAGAGCGCTGGACCCCGCATATTAGAAAATGGTTTTCTAGCCTAATTTCTAGCCGGGTGCTTTACAGGTCCAGAACTGCAGGATACCCCTATTCGTAGGGGGCCCCAGTCTCTGACGTTTTTTTCAAACGGAGCCCACTGTGAGAGGTGAAGATTGGGTCTGTGTAAACTGAACCCTGTGGCTGGATAAGGTAAGAGGAGATTCGAAAGAATTTTCTAATTCTAGTAGGTTTTCTCCTTTAAGGTAAATGCATGCTATCACTATTGTGACCACCGGGGGCTGCCAAGAGCACAAACCTTGTCATGCTGATGTCGGTCTCAGTGTTCAGGCTTCACAGCGTCTCCCGGCTCAAGGTAGGATGGATGGGGGGGGGGATTTCTCATGTTTGAATGTTCCCCCCCAGGCTAGGGGGAGGCCACAGGGGTCTAGACAGAGGTTATACCGCTCGGGCACCGCCGCCATTGCCGTTTTCGGGCAGGCCCTTCACTACCGGCCTCTCTCCCTCCTCGCCTTCCTCCATAGTGTTTCCAGAGGGTCGGCCAGCGCGGGAAGCGCTTGTTTTTTCGAAATTCGAGCGGGGGGGGGAGCAGTAGAGGGGGGGGGCGGGACGTCAGCACAGGTGCTTAGACTCCCACTCAGGCCAGCTGCAGGCTATTAAAGCACTCTGTACAGGTGCACACAGCTTTCTGGAGGGACACAGAGCTGACGGTCGCATGTAAGGTGGGACACAGGCATTCTCCTAGGCAGCATTTACTAAGGTAACACCAGACTGGGCATTTGGTAGCTCCGCACGTCAGCCCCTGTATATATTACACAATAGGTTTTTTCCTCAGCCATTAATGGTTTAAAGGAAAGATTATTGGCCGTGATTACAGCTTCACTCAGTGGAAGAAAACGCAGTAGGCCTTCCTCTGTTTCCCAAGACCCTCAGGAAGAGGAGCTCTGGGATAAAGGAGATTAATCCCTTTCAGTGGATCGGGATGGGACGGATGGTTCCTCTTCGGAGGAATCAGGTGGAGAGGGACCCTCTGCGACTTCCCAAGAGGAGAAAGTCTTAGTGCAGATCCTTACTGGATTGGTCCGCTCCACATTTAAGTTGCCTGTACCTGAAACTGTTAAAGAATCCTCTTCTGCTTTGGGGTCACTGAAACCTTCTCAAGCAGCACAGGCTTTTCCTGTTCATAATTTACTTGAAAAGCTCATTTATTCTGAGTGGGATCACCCAGACAAACGTTTTTTTCCGCCGAGAAAGTTTTCAACACTTTATCCGATGGAAGAAAAGTTTATTAAAATGTGGGGAATACCGGGCATTGATGCCGCCATTTCCTCCGTAAATATTAGTCTGACTTGTCCTGTAGACAATGCTCAGATGCTCTGAGATCCTGTAGACAAGAAGATGGAATCCCTATTGAAGGATGTTTTTTCCTTGGCAGGTTCAGTGGCTCAACCTGCAGTTGCAGCGCCTGGAGTCTGTCAATACTTAAGAGACCATGTTAAGCAGGTTATCAAGGTATTACCTGAACAGCAGGCCCAGGGGTTTGCTAACCTTCCTGTGGCCTTATGTTACGTTGTTGATGCCATCAGAGATTCTATCGTGCAAACCTCTCGTCTTTCTCTGGGGTTGGTGCATATACGTAGAATCTTATGGTTGAAAAATTGGTCAGCCGAAGCACCATGTAAGAAGCTCCTGGCGGGATTTCCATTTCGTGGTGAAAGGTTGTTTGGAGAGGACTTGGATAACTATATCAAGAGAATCTCTTGTGGGAAAAGCACTCTCTTACCTGTTAAGAAGAAGAGTAAGCGTCCCTCTTTCAAACTGACTCTCTCCCCAGCGCCTGGGGCTTCAGTCTCCAGGCAGTCTCGACGGCCTCCAGAGGTCCAGGGACAAGAGTCAACCCCAGGGACAGAAGAAGTCCTGGGGAAGAAGCCTACTAGGCAAAACACTAAGACCTCTGCATGAGGGGGTGCCCCCGCTCGCTCGAGTGGGGGGAAGACTGCGGCAGTTCTCAGGGCTCTGGCAGGAGGATTTCCAGGACAGATGGGTAATCTCCACGGTAACCTTAGGGTACAAACTATAGTTTCAGGAATTTCCCTCTCCTCGGTTCTTTAGATCAGGTGTTCCCAGAGAAGAAGCAGTCGCTCCTTCTAGCGTTAGAGCGACTTTTGTCGCAGGAGGTCATTATGATGGTTCCCGCAAAGGACCAGGAATTGGGCTTCTATTCCAACCTTTTTACGGTCCAAAAACCAAATGGGGATGTCAGACCCATTCTGGATTTAAGGGATCTGAACCGATTCTTAAGGATTCAATCCTTCCGCATGGAATCAATTTGGACAGTAGTCTCCACCCAGCAGGGAGGAAAATTTTTGGCATCGATAGACATCAGAGATGCATATCTGCATGTGCCCATTTTTCCTGCTCATCAGAAGTTTCTGCGCTTCGAGATAGGAGGGCGCCATTTCCAGTTTGTGGCTCTGCCCTTTGAGTGTTCACAAAGATCTTGGCTCCTCCTCTGGCCAGATTAAGGGCTCAGGGTATAGCTGTCATAGCATACCTAGACGACCTGCTCTTGATAGACCGGTCGGTAGCCTCTTTGAACGGAAACTTGAGGACCACAGTCAGGTATCTGGAACACCTGGGTTGGATCCTCAACTTAGAAAAATCTTTCCTAAAGCCAGTAAGAAGATGGGAGTATTTAGGTCTGATCATAGATACAAGCCAGGAGAAAATATTTCTACCCCAGGCAAAGATCGCTGCTTTAAGAGAGCTGATTCTGGCAGTCAGGACCAAGAAGGATCCTTCTGTCCGCCTTTGTATGAGACTACTAGGGAAGATGGTGTCTTCATTCGAAGCAGTTCCCTATGCTCAGTTCCATTCAAGAATGCTGCAACACAGTATTCTGTCGGCCTGGAACAAAAAGGTTCAGGCGTTAGATTTTCCGATGCACCTGTCGCATGCGGTGCGTCAGAGCCTCAATTGGTGGCTCATACCTGAGAACCTGCAGAAGGGGAAATCCTTTCTACCGGTTACCTGGACAGTGGTAACAACAGATGCCAGTCTGTCAAATTGGGGAGCAGTTCTGGAACAGTCTGCGATTCAGGGGCTATGGTCCAAGACCGAGAGGACCTTACCCATCAACATTCTGGAGATCCGGGCGGTATACCTGGCCCTAAAAGCCTGGACTATCAGGCTACAGGGTTGCCCGGTCAGGATCCCGCTCGACACTGCCACAGCAGTGGCTTATGTCAATCATCAGGGAGGCACCCGGAGCCGAGCTGCTCAAAAGGAGGTGAACCAGATCTTAGTCTGGGCAGAGATGCATGTGCCATGCATATCGGCAGTTTTCATTCCAGGGATAGAGAACTGGCAGGCGGACTATCTAAGTCGCCAGCAGGGGAATGGTCTCTACATCCCGATGTCTTTTGGAATATATGCCAAAGATGGGGGGTCCCAGATGTAGATCTCTTTGCATCCCGATTCAACAAAAAGATAGACAGATTTGTGGCAAGGACGAGGGATCCTCTTGCATGTGGGACGGATGCATTGGTGATTCCGTGGCATCGGTTCTCACTGATTTATGCATTCCCGCCTATTCTGCTACTGCCACGACTCCTTCGCAGGATCAGGCAGGAAAAGAAGTCTGTACTTCTGGTGGCCCCCCGCTTGGCCCAGAAGGACTTGGTATGCAGAAATAGTAAGGATGACGGTGGGTTCCCCGTGGACCCTACCGGTACGTCCAGACCTGTTATCTCAAGGTCCAGTGTTCCATCCTGCCCTACAAATGCTAAATTTGATGGTTTGGCTATTGAGACCCACGTTCTGAGGAGCCGTGGGCTTTCAGGTCCTGTGATATCTACCTTAATCAATGCAAGGAAGCCAGCTTCCAGAATGATTTATCATAGAGTCTGGAAAGCTTATGTTTCCTGGTGTGAATCCAGGGGTTGGCATCCCAGAAAATATGTCATAGGTAGAATTCTTGATTTTCTACAATTAGGATTAGAGATGAAGCTGGCCTTGAGTACCATCAAGGGCCAGGTCTCGGCTTTATCAGTATTATTTCAGCGGCCACTTGCTTCGCATTCTTTGGTCCGAAACTTTATGCAGGGGATGATGCGTCCTAATCCTCTGGTTAAAGCGCCCCTAAACCCCTGGGACATGAACTTGGTCCTGGCTGTGTTACAGAAACAGCCTTTTGAACCAATAAGTCAGATTCCTTTGGTCTTGTTGACAAGGAAGTTAATTTTTCTGGTGGCCATCTCTTCTGCTAGAAGAGTTTCAGAGTTAGCAGCGCTTTCCTGTAAGGAGCCTTATTTGATTATACACAGGGATAGAGTGGTACTGCGCCCTCATCCTAGTTTTTTACCGAAGGTGGTTTCTGATTTTCATTTAAACCAAGACATTGTTCTGCCTTCCTTTTTTCCAGATCCCTGTTCTCCGGAAGAGAGATCTCTACATTCGTTGGATGTAATAAGAGCAGTCAAGGCCTATCTCAGGGCAACTGCTCAGATTCGCAAAACGGATGTTTTGTTTGTGCTGACAGACGGTCCCAATAGAGGACAGGCAGCGTCAAAAGCTACCATTTCTAAATGGGTTCGACAGATGATTATTCAGGCTTACGGTTTGAAACAAAAGATTCCTCCGTTTCAGATCGGGGCACATTCCACAAGGGCTATTGGTGCTTTTTGGGCGGTGCATCACCGGGCCTCTATGGCTCAAATCTGTAAGGCCGCAACCTGGTCTTCAGTCCATACATTCACCAGATTCTGTCAGGTGGATGTGAGAAGGCATGAGGATATCGCCTTTGGGCGTAGTGTGCTGCAGGCAGCAGTACAGGGTCCTCAGGTCTGATTACACCCTACTTGGTCGTGGTTCCCCCCCTCAGATAGCATTGCTCTGGGACATCCCATCAGTAATTACTGTGGCTCTGTGTCCCATGATGTTCATGAAAGAAAATAGGATTTTTTAAAACAGCTTACCTGTAAAATCCTTTTCTTCTTTCGAAGGACATCACGGGACACAGGGGTCCCGCCCCTCTTCTAATACACTATATTGCTTGGCTACAAAACTGAGGTATCCCTGCGAGGGGAGGGATTATATAGGGGGTTGAACTTTCTGATAGGTTGTGCAAGTGTCCAATCACCAGTGATACCCTATATAACCCATCAGTAATTACTGTGGCTCTGTGTCCCGTGATGTCCTTCGAAAGAAAAGGATTTTACAGGTAAGCTGTTTTAAAAAATCCTATTTTTTGAAAAGGAAAGGCAGTTCCTCCTTAAGCAAGGGATTCTTCATTTTTCCCTTAGGCTCTTACATTCTCCTACTATTTCACTAGAAGCATGGAATAGTGAACGTATACAATGGCAGTTCATTCTTCAGATACTCATGTTTTTTCCACCACTGTATGTTATATTAAAAAAAAAATAATAATAATTCAGTGCTTTATCCACATTACCTACTGTCCACTCAGCTTTTTAGAGTGGTGGGGGTATAAAATTGGTGTGGTGTGTACATTATGTCTCACTCCTCCACACTTTACAGCTCTGTGGATAACAAGATTAATATTTGCATGCCACATTAATTTCCCCATATGCCACTTAGACTTGTTCACTGGACCATAATGATGATAAGATGTGCTGCTCATTAAAGTTTGATCATTTATTTCTAAAGGTTTGGAAGGAAAAGGGTCTTGTTTGTTACCATGGCTGTTCAGACTGGATTCAGCATAGTACAAGTCTTCTCCATCAATTGGGAAATGTTTACAGTCTTATTCCTCATTGTTGGCATGGGACAGATATCCAATTATGTGGCAGCTTTCATACTTGGTAAGGATGCAGTATGTGTAAGTACAGTGCTTACTGTAGTTTTTAATATATTTTTTAATGTATTACAGATATTTACACGTCATTGATAATTTACACAGCACTTTACAAACTATAAATGCACATGCCTTCAAGGAGCTTACAATCTAAGGTTCCTGTCTCGCATGCATACATGCACATACTAGTGTCAGTTTAGACAGGATCTAATTAACCTTCCAGCATGTCTTTAAATTGTGGGAAGAAACGGGAGTACCTGGAGGAAAGAACAGGGAGGACATACTGAAACTCCATGCGGGTATGGTCCTGCTTAGGATTTAACTTGAGGCCATCTTTCTGCTCTCTCCTGCTTTTATCATGTTCTTAGCACATGTACATGCAGCAAAACTGATCGTCTCCTAGTGCTGAACTTTTGCCGATCAGAGTGCTTCTGTAAAGTGGATTACAAGAGCCTGAAATAAAATCAGATTTACATATTTATATTAGTCACACATAAAAATAAATGTATGAGTTTATAATATACAGTATATATAACTATTCATTTTTGTTTTTTAAGGGCACTTTCACACGGGGGCAGGGGGGGGGGGGGGCATTGGCAGCGCTGGCCATTGAATTCCATAGCAGGGGCATTATGGAGCAGTATATTCATCGCTCCTGCAATGCCCCAAAGATGCTGCTTGCCGGACTTTTTTTCCCATCCTGCAAGCGCACCGCTCCAGTGTGAAAGTACTCAGGCTTTCACACTGGGGTGGCATGGGAGGCATTTTTCAGGCACTTTACAGGCGCCTTTTTTAGCCCTTTAATGCCTCAGTGTGAAAGTAGCCTAATATTTGCCTGAAGTTCAGCTCTAAATAGGATTTATCTTGGGGAACCTCAAATTAGGGTTGCACCGATACCGTTTTTTTTAAACCGGCGAGTATGAGTACTGATACCCTTGTGATGTGATTTGATCCCATACAAAATTAATGGTCTCAAATCACACTGCAAAGGATCGCATGCGATTTGAACATGCATGTGGTGTGATTCCTGTGCGGTTTCCCCACCACTTTTGTGTGAACCCAGGCTGAAGTCTCTATGACAAGGCCACACAGAAGCGGTGCGGGAAACCGCATGTGGTTTGGACAGGAATCGCTCCTCATTCTTGTTCAAATCACATGAAATTCTTTGCAGTGCGATTTGAGCTAATTTATTTTCTATAGGCTCAAATCGCATTGCAAAGGTATCCGAGCATTTGCACGAGTACAAGTACTTGTGCAGATGCTTAATATCAGCTCCAATACCGATATCGACATCGGTGCAGCTCTACCTCGAATCTTTGGACAATCATGAACATTATTTATAGGAACGTGATTAGAGGACATTCCCATTCATTTCCATAGCCCAAATCTGTTCCTTTGCAGTATAGTGGAGGCACCTGGCTCCAGACAGGCTGTAAACACTGCTT
Organism: Lithobates clamitans; assembly: GCA_037952925.1. Classification (NCBI taxonomy): domain Eukaryota; kingdom Metazoa; phylum Chordata; class Amphibia; order Anura; family Ranidae; genus Lithobates; species Lithobates clamitans. Next base: position 4,479,176 of record JBBGZY010000451.1, read on the forward strand.
TGTGTTGCCAAGGACCAGGAAGTGAAGAGCAGGCCCACACTGCTTCTGTTTGTTTAGGGTATTTGAATAGGTTTGCATACTTCCCTACATTTTGAGATGGGAATGAGGGACGCCTACTAGCAAATGTATGTAGGCATATGACACGCCCTTGCCACACCCCCTTAAAGGAGAATTGACAAAAAAAAGGTTAATTCAATCCACAAGGGCTTTTTTTTTACCAGAAACTATTCCTTTATATTAGCTTTTAAAGTTTACAAATGCAGCAATTTAGAATTGGATGAAAGGTTTAGCACTGGGAAATACTTTTTGAAAGATAAAAAGTGCATTTTATATACAACTATATAGATCAGACAAAAATGAGGGACAGAGGGACATTGCTCCAAATCAGGGACAGTCCCTAGAAATCAGGGACAGTTGGTAGCTATGGGTTTGGGTTGGGCACTGACAATTTTTTGTTGTTGTTAAACATGTAGTTACAATTAATAGGAAATGGTACCTGCACTGCCTACATTTGCCATGTGAAAACCAATGTCGTAACACCACTTAAAGACTGCAATGGGCATCCACATAGATAGCAAATTAAATTATAATTTTATTTCAGGAATCCTCTCATAAGGGGATGTTTGTATTGTAGCTTATCTTAAGATGCTATCAGAAAAACTTGTGCTAACATAATTTTCTGGACATCATTTAACTAGGTGCAGAAATACTAGGCAAGTCGGTGCGCATTCTATTCTCCACGCTGGGAGTGTGCATATTCTATGCCATTGGATACATGCTACTGCCACTTATAGCATTCTTCATTAGAGATTGGCGGATGCTTCTGCTGGCCCTCACTATTCCTGGATTGTTCTGCATTCCCCTGTGGTGGTAAGTTTAGCCCTTGCTGGGCATTTCTTTATAAGTGATGATATTTGCTCATCATCCACGTTTTGGATTGCTAAAATTTTACATCAGATTTTTTTTTCCAATACTTTATTTAAAGAGCGCACACCATAAATACAGATGCCACAACTGTGGTGTGTATAACAAGGAACAATTCCATGAATAATAAGTCTACAGCACACAAAGCTTCTGTGTATAAAGATGAGAACATTTAAATGAGGTGCAGACTTTAAGCGTCAGGTTCTAGGAAGTCTCTGTGTCCCACATGACATTTTATACACCGGTTATCAAGACGAAAGATCATAAAAGACCCTAGAGGCCTCTCGGCAAGAGAGAAACGAGTAAGAAAAAGGAAACGGCAAACGCAGGGGAGGGGGTGGTAAGGAGAAGAGGTGGGTAAAGGAGGAGAAGAGTGAAAAAAAGGGGGGGGTGGACCAGAGCCTCCCATCAGCCACTCCTTCCAGGCCTGGGAAGCCAGTATTATAGACCCCTACTCTTGGGGATTTAAGTCACCAGTTCCACATACCCCTCAGAATAGACAAACTCGTGCCAATAAAACCACTTTTTTAGAAATTTCTCAATAAAGCCCTTCTCTGTGGCCACCAAGTCCTCCGTCGCATTGATTTTCGGCAACTGACGGCGGCTGTGTCTGCATCCAGAACAGCAGGATGCAACTTTTCGCAGCTGTGAGCAGGAGAGGCAAGATAGATTTTCTGTAAACCTTGCTCAGAATCTCATGTCAATGCAAGAGGAAGAACGCAAGATCCCTCTGTAATTCCCGGTCAGTGAACTTTTGAATGGTGCAGTGGATATCCCTCCAAAAGGACTGCAGGAGGACCAGAAGACGTGAAGAGAACCATATTTCTTCAGGCATCTCCAACAAAGATCCGAACACTGGGAGAACATTCTATGGATCTTCACCGGTGTATGATACGACTGGGTCAACACCTTAAACCCAGCTTCCTGGTGTTTCGCACAGATCAAGGTTTTGTAAGAGAACAGAAGAATCCTGTCCACTTTTTTTCCCTGTAAGTTGGAGCCCCAACTCTCGTTCCCATCTGGTGATATAAGGAATTTTGAAGTCCGGTGGTGGGGCTAACCGTAATTAGTAGGCCTGAGAGACCGCATACTGCATTGATGCAGACATAGTAATTCAGAGGTAGTAAGGTGTTTCTGAAAGGGCTCAGGAGGGGGTAGAGAGCCAATGAAGTGGGCTAGTTTACCTTTTGCCAAAACGACAAGCCCGCAAGGGCCGGATCATCATTGATTTGCTGTCTGGTCATCCATCGTCCATTGGTAATGAAATGACGGGCCTGAGATCGCTACATCAATTTCAGTTGGTGGAGCGATCTAGAGTCGGAATCTAGAGTCGTGGAGCCTAGGGCTAAAGGCCGGATTACCGACTATGGGGTGAGCGGCGAAGGTGTTGGCGCGACAGAGAAGTCGCGAAACGCCTTCATACATATCCTCCTCGTCTCTCCCACCGTGGGGTGATCTAAAAGCTGGCAAAGCAAATCGGTTAGGCGCCACGGCACTGTCTCCAGCGGGATCCCCGCTAGAACCTGCTCCACTTGTACCCATTGCCTAAGTGAGCTATGAAGACCCCAATCCAGGACCCTCGTCATGTGGCAGGGCATGTGGTAAAGGTTGGCATCCAGCAAGGCCATGCCACCCCCGAAGCTTCGGTAGTCGCAGAATAGATTGTGCCAGACGAGGAGGTTTCAGGGCCCAGAGGAAAGTCACAAAAGCGCTCGGTTCACCACCCTAAAGGAAAGAGCCCAGGATCTGAATGGGGAGGGCTTGGAAGTGGTAGAGCAGACGCGGCATAACGTTCATTTTCACTATCCTACACCATCCGAACCATGAGAACAAGCTATGCTGCCAGGACTGAAGGTCTTTTTTTGATTGCTGCCAAAACGGGAGGGGGGGGGGGGATTGATAGAAAACATATCTTCCACCCTACAGGGTAAGAGGATGCCCAGGTCCTTTGTATATTTGAAGAGGAAGTCCACCCGAAGCAACTTTGAGGCCGGCATGGATATGTTTAATGCCTCTGATTTCTGATAATTTACTTGGAAAGATAACACTGCATAAGTCTTCAGTTCCGAGAGCAAGTTTGGAACAGAGACCAGGGGGTTAGACAGAAAGAAAGAAAAGTAAGTCATCCGCAAATGCTGCAATTTTAGGGGGGAGAGTTGCATCCAAGTGAAAGCCAGTGATATCTGGATTGTTTCTAATGGTACAGAGAAAAGATTCCAGGGTCAGAATGAATATCAAGGGGGACAGGGGGCACCCCTAATGTGTCCCATTAGTTTTCCCAAACGATTGTGAGAGATGGCTATTCACCTTTACTTTAGCAGATAGCCAAGAATAAATCGCCTGGACCCATTGCATCATCCACTGCCCCAAGCAGATAAAATAAAGAGTCTCCGTCAAAAAAGTCCAATCCACCCTGTCAAATGCCTTCTCGGCGTCAATCGAAAGGAGTAAGGGGGATTTTGCAAGCCTGTGCAGCATAGCTCATGTTAAGCACCTTAGTCGTGTTGCCCCTGGCTTCTCTCGTAGGGACAAACCCCACTTGATCAAAATGAACTAGCTGTGGGACCAATGCTATCAAGCGCATCAAAAGTACTTTGGTGACTATTTTAAGATCCACATTTAAAAGAGAAAACGGCCAATAGTTTTGACAATGTAGTGGGTCTTTTCCCTCCTTTGGGAGCACAGTGATATGTGCCCGAAGTGTAACCACTGGGGAAGTAGTCCCTACCTCCGCCGCATTATATGTGGAAAGAAAATATGGAGTCAAGTGATCCCCAAAGGTCCTGTAATATAAGAGGGAATACCAGTCCGGCCTGGGGCTTTGCCCAATTTCATTTGAGCTGTCACCAGAGCCATTTCCTCAGCCAACAGAGGCTCCTCCTAGGGCAGCCAGTTTCTCATCTGAAAGGCGAGCAAGTCCCGACCTCTGGATATATTGCTGTCTGGCTGTCCGTTTTGTAGTTCTCCATTTTGGACATAGGACAAGGAAAATTTATAAAGTCGGGTATAATATTTCCTAAAGATTTATGCTATCTCCTCTGTAGTATGGGCCTTGACGTGACTCTCATCCAGAAGTTCAGCAACTAAAGTGCGGGCTTGCTGAGCTTTCAAAGCACGCGCCAGCAACTTCCCACACTTGTCACTATGTTCATAGAACGTACATCTGCATTTAGCAATCATGGCTTTGGCTCTGTCCAACGCCAGCGAACACAATTGTTTTCTCAGAACCGTGAGATCCGCCAAGATCTTATCCGCCATTGATTTCTTATGGGTGGCCGCCAGGGTCCTAATCTTTTCCAAAAGATCTACAGTTTGCTGAGCTCTGGCCTTCTTAATACGAGACCCAAGCTTGATCATGGCGCCCCTAATATAGCTCTTATGTGCCTCCCGCACCATCATTGGAGCGCTACCTGAACTGACATTGGAAGAAAGAAAGTGTCTCAACTCCCTGGATATCTCCTCCAAGACCTCCGGGGTTTGTATCAACAAATCGATCAGCTTCCACATCCACTGTTTAGGAATAGGGGGCAACAAATCTATGTCTACAAAAATTGGAATATGATCCGATAAACTAATTGAACCAATGGAAGCAGATGTGACTCTGACAGGAGAGATTGAGGTAAAAAGAAAAGGTAAAATCTGGTGTAAGAATCATAGGGGTGAAAATAAAACATGTAATTACGTTGATTTGAGTGCAGTACTCACCAGACATCTACAAGGTGGAAAGCATAAAAATTCTTCTTCAGGTGTTTTAAAGCGGCGCATGAGACCTGAGAGGCACTTCTGGTTGCGTCCAGGGTCGGATGTAAGGTGAAATTCATATCACCCCCCATGATCACCACACCCAACCTGACGAGAACCGGTTCCAGATAAGAAATCTGGTTCGAGTTAGGAAGGTAGAAGTTCACCATAGTAACCAGGGAACCACCCAAGTCCCCTTCACAAAGAGAGCCCTTCCCTCCACATCACTCTACTGATCCGTGAACACCCAAGGGATCAAGCTATGGATCAAGATGCTAGCTTCCTTGGACTTGGAATCAGGGGCGCAACCGTGGTATGCAGTCTGGAAAAAGATCATGGAGTCTTGGTAATTTATCAACACAAAAATGTGTCTCCTGAAGGAAGCAGACCTAGTGTTTCAGATTAGTAAGCACCATGGAGCATTTCTCTAGTTCAACCCCTTCACGTTGATAGACACATGAGGAACAGGCCTGTTTTACCCGTAGTCATAGTAGAGGTTGATGGAGGGTGGGGAAGCGGAAGATATAAAAAAAAAAAAAAGGGAGACGGGGAGGGTAAGAATGGGACATAAAAGAGAAAGCGAAGTAAAAAGGGCAACCAGAAGGTGGCACAGTCAGCACAAAAAACGAATACGCCAGAAGCGTAGAAGAGACATACTCTCCAAACACCCAGAGAGAGAGAGAGACTGACTCTGAGACTCCACATAACTTAGAAGCTACATCCTGAGGTATGAAAAATAATAAACAAAGGCAGTCCTCTGGAGAGGGAGCGCCCAACAATTCGGCTAATGGGAAACGGTGGAAGGGGACAGGGGAAGGAGAGGGAAGGGAGTGAGGAAAATGGGAACAAAGGGAGGGGAAGGGTGACATAAGGGAAAGTAGCTGTCAAGTCTTTCTCTCTAGGCATGTGTCCTGCTCTACTCGAGCACTAACCAAGAGCCTGCAAGAGGGCGTTTTAACCAGGAGCCAACAGAAGCAATCCTCCTTAATAATAAGGCTTTATAGGTACAGTTAGCAGCTATGGCAAGACCTAGCCCCCTAAACTCTCATTACAGCCTCACCCACCCACCATCTACATGCATTGGAAATGCCCCATCGCCAACAGTAACATGCATCCCCCAACTACTAATAGCACAAAGATCCCTTCCCAGGGAGGCCAATAACCAGTTCAGTAAATAGCAGGTGAGGTATTTCAAATAAACCTGTGAACCCCATTTTCTCAGGGCAGGCATGCAAGCAAGGTAACTTGGCCTGGGGGTATCGCTGTAAATGGCCCCATAGGTCAACACAGTATAGGGGTAGGGGGTGAAGGGAGTCTGTTAGTAGCAGAAAGCAATATCAAAAAGTCAAGCCATATAGCCGGACCGAGCAAAGCCCAGGTAAACATGTGTTACACTCACGTTCCTTTAACACAGGAATCACATTTCAGAGTCATTCATCCAAGCTGGGGCCTGATCACCCCTCTTCTAGAAGAGTGGCGAGGCAATCCAGACCTGGTGCCCCGGGTAACTGAACGAGGTTCTCTGCCGAGTAATGGGCGCAGCCAGTCCTGGATAGGTATTGGCTCAATCTCCAGGATGGCAAACAGGTCCGGAAGATCAGCATGACGTCGGAGAAGGAAGGAAGAGCTGCGAATAGTAAATTGAAGAGGGAAATCCCGGTGGTACGTCGGCTCAGAGTGAAGCGATACCTCCAGTAAGGGCTTCGACATCGCTTGCCTTTGCAAAATTGCCCTAGATACATGGGGGAAGATGAAAATCTCCATGCCATCAAAGTCAATCGGCCCCCTGGCCCACGCAGCATGGAGAACCTGATCCTTCCGCAGATAGCGTTGCAAGCGACAGATCACTTTACGTGGGCGATCTGGGTTGGTCGGCCTAGGCCCAAGCGCCCTGTGCACTCTGTCAAACTCCATGTTAGTTGGTGGGTCAGAGTCCAAGACTTTGTGTAGGATTGTCAATACCGTCTCAGACAGGTATTCGAGCCCGTCGCCTCCGGCAGTCCCCGGAGCCGCAAGTTGTTTTTGTGGCCCTGGTTCTCCAAGTCCCGGGCCGCGGGAAGCACCTAGCGAAGGGTCCAAGATGGCCAGCAGACCCGACAGCGAGCTGGATACCTGAGACTGTGAGGCGGCCATGGACAGGGAAAGTGAGCCTGTGGGTCCGCCGTTGTTCGCCATGTGGCTCAGAGGTATGTGCCGCGGGGGAAGATCCAGATGAATCCGGGAAGAAACGGCTGATTGGGGCCGCAGAGATAGCGAGATAGCCTTCGATGATCCCCTAGTCCTCCTGCATTTAGAGTAACTCATGGCAGGTGAAAAGCAAGCTGAGATAAGGCATAATAGCTAGGAGTTAGGCGGGTCGGGAGCTCTAGCAGTGAGCGTCTTCACTCTGCCATGTCCAAGCCACGCCCCTACATCTGGTTTTAATATAATCTGCATTCTTCGCATATATTTTCAGTATTGAAATAATACAATCATTTTTTAAATGTGGCAGTTTTTGTTAATTATACTGTATCATATATATTGTCAGTGCAACATAGTATTGCTTAGGTATTATTTAAAACTATTCTAAGATATCATTAGACATGTCCATCAGATCAATCCTTCCTTGTTCACATTATTGATCCTTTACAGCTTTAAGATAAAAAAAGAAACTTTCTAAGAGCCCTTGCACACTGGGGCGGGGGGCGGCGGCGGCGGTAAAACGCCGCTATTATTAGCGGCGTTTTACCGTCGGTATGCGGCCGCTAGCGGGGCGGTTTTACCCCCCGCTAGCGGCCGCGAAAGGGTTAAATACCACCGCAAAGCGCCTCTGCAGAGGCGCATTGCCGGCGGTATAGCCGCGCCGTCCCATTGATTTCAATGGGCAGGAGCGGTAAAGGAGCGGTATACACACCGCTCCTTCACCGCTCCGAAGATGCTGCTGGCAGGACTTTTTTTACCGTCCTGCCAGCGCATCGCTCCAGTGTGCAAGCCCTCGGGGCTTTCACACTGGGATGACAGCAGCGGCACTTTCGGGGCGGTTTGCAGGCGCTATTATTAGCGCAATAGCGCCTGCAAACCGCCCCAGTGTGCAAGGGCTCTAAGAGGTAGTATTGGGGCTCAACTGTAGCTGTTTTTGGATCAAGGAGAAGGGTTTGAATCTGTTATTTTTATTACTGTATTTAGCCACTTTGTAAAGATTTCCCCTCACTTTCTCTATCAGTGCCACCCTGATATGCAGGATTTCATTGGGACCGAAAATGGGAGGAAATCTAATGCAGCGTACACACAAGTGGACTTCTCGTCAGACTGAACTCCGAAGGACTTTTCAACGGAGTTCCGACAGCATGGACTTTCCCTACACACGATCCCACCAAAGTCCGATCGTTTTGAACGTGATGACGTACGACTGGACTAGAAAAGGAAGTTCAGTAGACCTTTTCTGCCGGAAAGTCCGGTCGTGTGTACGCGGCATCAGAAAAGGTACAGCAAGGTGAATCTGACAGGTTAAAATTATTCCTGACCCTGACTACTTACTTATTACTATATTGTGTCCAGATAATCTCCTGAGTGAGGACAGAGAGAGTAATAGAAAACCTAACAAAGGTATTCACTCTTCCCTACTTTGCCAGAACTAAAACAATTGAACATTAAACGGATTTGTGGTTTTGTACAGATTTTCGTTAATAGAATCAGGACTAAAAAAAAAAGATGTTTTAAAATGTTTCTTTTTTTCTAGTTGGGTAATATTATTTTATTTGAATATTTTGTAATATTTTTCCAGCCAACAGACTCTCGTTCTTACATTTCCTCTGTGTCCCTCACTACTGTGTTGTTAAAAGCCTCTGCATTACAGAGCTCAGTAGCTGAAATTTGCACATACCAGTGAATGAGTCACAGCAATTTTTCAACCCTTATGGGACGGCTCTGTCTAAGCTTCTTGTCAGAATAAGAGAGCCTCATGACTGCTGTGGTGTGTCTTTAGAGAACTTACAGTGCTCTAGAAATCCTTTGTCATGTATTAAACGTTTCGTATAAAGATTTTTCCTATAAAGATAACACAGACACAGGCAGATCCCCGTTCTGTCACTGCAGTGTACGATCTGGCTAGCCAATGGGACACACCGCACACCCACAAAAGCGAGATCCTGCGCCAGTGTACAATAATGGTGATTCGCGGGATCGTGCCACCTTGCTACAGTATGATGATGACGGCTGGTCAGAAAGCGGTTAAAATCCCAAACAATTTTATATATTTTCTAAAAGCAGGGCTGCTGTAGATTAGGCTGGGTTCACATCTAAGCCGCATGCGGCTCACAGCAGTGCGTTCAGGTCCTATTTCAGCCCGAATTCTTGGCTGAATTCGGACCTGAAATGGACCAAATACGCACAAGACTCGGTGTAAAAACACCAGAGCCACAGCAGAGATATGTGAACCAGATCCATAGAGTCGGTCACAATCTCCTGCTATTGCGAATTGGATACGAGAAAGCCGCATCCAATTCGCACTAGTGTGAACCCAGTCTGAATGTTTATTAAATCAATATTTTTAGAGAAAAAACTACACTGAAATTACTTTTAACATGCACACAATGTAATTTCAGTTTTTTTATAAAATATAAACGACGGGGTTGTATAAATGGTTGCCAAACCTGTCTAGCCTTAGGCTTCATGCACACCAAGTGCCGATTCACACAGGAGCGACAACCCCTTTTAATTGTGAACTATGGCCCTAGAATTGTTGTTCTCTGACATTTACAGTGATTGCATTCACAAGTATGTGCGGGTTATGAGGTTGCTTTAAAAAAAAAAAAAAAAAATTGTAAAATTTATTTTATCATAATTGCATTTTTTTTTTATTTCATATTTTAAGCACCTTTCAGTTTTTTCCCTCGAACTTTATTTCTATCACGAGGAGGCTAACAAGACTCCTGTATGATAGCATGGGCAGGTGTAGGTTTTCGTTTTGAAGACATCAGGGGTCTGTTAGACTAGAAATGTCTCCCCTTACCTCCACTCCAGCTCTTCAAGCACAGGACTGTGTGTGTTTAGCTGTTTACCTGTCATTTTCAGCCAGGAGTTTGAGGGATTGTTTATATCTGGTGCTTTTTGGACTGTGCAGTCCAAACACATAGACAAAGCAAATGCCTTGCTTCCTATTCATTCAGTTCTCAAAACCATGTTGCGAAGGTGTGTGCTTTAAAAAATAAATCATGCAGTATATTGATTGCTGTGTGGAGCAATACCATCCACTGCATCACATCACACGCTGCAGGTAATAAAACTGAATGAACATTTCATTAAAGTAACAAAAAAAGTGGGGTGGGTTCTTCATGCAGTGATTGCAGGGCAGCTCGGGGAATTGATGTACTTCCATCTGCTTCCAATCTCCACCCTGAAGAATTTACTGTGGTCCCCGAAGGATCATGAGGGACAGAAAAAAATGGCAGCACCTTCACAGTGTAGTAAATGTGTAGAGCCACCTCTATATTTGTAACTGGAAAACTGGGCACTGCCTAAAAGAAATGCCAAGTTAGCTTTTTTTAAACCATTTGAAGTCTAGGCGCTCTCTCTCTCTATAGATGACCCATGGTTATTCTTGTGCATAAATAGCAGCATACTAGTTCCTTTGACCCACCAACCTAACAGAAAGCACATTCTTTCCTGGTCACATTTGGATGGCGTTATTTTTTGCTTGTCTAGCAACAATAGCAGATCATTCATGGTTCACCATTTACTATGCCTGGGTCATTAGCTTTTAATCATTCTCCAAATTCTAATACACATCAGTTTTGTAGGGTTAAACAGTAATGTATTGAGATGGCATGTTTTTTCCCGAGTTAAAAAATTTATTATATAAGAAACAAATGGCACACAAACACTAGCCATTAAAAGTTATTTAGGGTATTTCAAGTTAGTAATCTCATGAACAGCATCATCTGAAAATGTAGAAATGTTTTATTTATTTTTTTGCCCTCAAGATGGCGCTGTTTAATGTAAAACAACAGTTATAGGCCATGTTATCTGTTTCCAAATAGCTGAATGTTATGAGAACGTTCTTATATTAGATCTAAAATCAAAACCAAAAAAAAAGTCAAAACAAAATACTATTTACTATAAAAAAATTATATATATATATAAGTTCCAAAGGTTGCTGCACTTAAAAATCTGTTGCTTTATTCCATCAAATCTTTGGAAAAAGATCACAAAGCAAGTAGAGTCATTCCAAACAAAATCCTTACAATCATCTGTTCAGACAAAGATTAAGTTTCGGGCTGATTTGTTCTCGCCCTTCCTTAGATCAGTCAGAACGCATCTGAAGGTTTTCACCACAATCATCTACTTTATATGTGTTTCACAAGCATCATCTCACATGGAATCAATACGGTTACTCGTCCTCAATTTCTATCCAATCAATGTTACTAAATACTAATCTTATACCATAGACACAGCAAATAGCTAATCGCACGGCCGATAATCTCAATATCTCATTGTCACCCTGGGATTCATCCTATTTTAAGATCTGAAAGATAGATATATATATATCTATCTATATATCTATCTATATATATATATATATATATATATATATATATATATATATATATATATATATATATATATATCTCTTCAATAAATAGATGTAAAAATCTGTTCAGTCATAACATAGAACCAATGACCTATTAGATAAACAAATAAAGATCTAAATCCACGTTTAAACTGTGTGGGGCATTTGTAGTCAAAAAATTGATCCAGTGTACCTCTCTTTTTTTTCTGAGGGTTAATTCACGATCCCCCCCTCTTCTGTTTCTTTCAATCCCCTCCAGGACCATATATTTCAATTGTGACCCACTATGTCCAAATTCACCAAAATGTCTAGCAAGTGGTAGCTGTGTTAATTTATCCCTAATGGAATATTTGTGTCTTGCGATCCTATCCTTAACATTCTGTGTAGTTTCACCAATGTAGACTAATCCACATGGACATTTGATGGCATATACTACAAATGATGACTGACATGTATAGTGTCCCCTAATAAAAATATAGAAACCTTTATAGGGGTTTGTGAAAAATGTACCCTTAATCATGGAGTTGCATTGAATGCATGATAAACAGGGATATGAACCTAGATTTTTTGGTCCCAAAAACATTGTTTTTGGTGTTATGGATGAAAATTGATCAGATCTAATTAATTGATCGCGTATTATTCTACCCTTCCTATAAGATGACATAGGAGGACACCAGAACTCCTGAACCACAGGATAACTGGTTCTGAGTAGGTTCCAATGTTTATTAATTATTTTAGAAATTCTGTGTGAAAAAGGATGATATTACATAATAAAGGGAATTCGTTTGATCAATTTTTTGGGGTTCTAATGCTGTCCATACTGGACCGTTCCTTTTTAAAGAAGTCTTCAGGATATTTTTTATTAATTAATTTGGTCTCCATCTCATCAAGCCTCTGACTACAGCGCAGCGGATCGCTAACTATCCGCTGAACCCTCATCAGCTGACTCCTTGGGATGGAGGCAAAGACATTGGGGGGGATGAAAACTATTAAAATGCAATAGTTGATTACGATCAGAAGTTTTCATATAAAGATCACCTGTGATTGTCATATTTTCGAGTTTTAACGTAGTATCGAGAAACGAGATTTGAGTAGTACCTTTTATTTATTTCAATATTAAATTTGAGTCCGAGAACAAGATGGCTAATATATTTATCAAATAAGAAAAGGGTATCCTTGTCCCCATCCCATACAGAAAAAATATCATCCACAAATCTATACCATCCCTGGCAGTGTTTAAGAAACATATCATTAACAAATATATAAGATGTTTCTATCGTATTCATGAACGAATTTGCGTATGGGGGTGCGACATTAGAACCCATCGATGCACCTTTCAGTTGTAAGTAATGAGTATCTTTATAAAGGAAATAGTTCTCCTCAAGTACAATTTTGAGTAAGTCTAATAAAAACTCAGTATGTTGTGTTTTTGTATATACCAGACTGGATCAGCAGCCGCCAACAAGCCTCTATCCCAAGTTCATGTGAAATTATTGTATAAAGACTAGAGACATCCCATGATACCAGAATGGAATCGGCCGACAGTCTAATATCCTGAATTTTAGATAAGAAATCAGAAGTGTCTTTTATATAGGATTTTACATTTATCAAGATACTGCGCTAAAGGAGCTGTGACCGATTCCATCCCAGATACAATGGGACGTCCCGGGGATTGACAGGATCCTTATGAATCTTTGGTAAAACGTATACCACCGGTGTAATAGGATGTTCAGAAAATAAAAAATCTACAGTTTCATTATCTATGATTTTGTTTTTTACTGCAGTGGTCAACATATCCTTAATTCTTTTTTGTACTTTAAAAACTGGGCATGTGTCTAGTTTTCTATAAGTCCTCAAGCTGTTTCATCACCTCTAGCTCATATTTTGCGGTGTCCATTACTACAATAGCACCCCCCTTGTTGGCCAGTTTGATAGTTATAAACGTGGATTTAGATTTATTTGTTTTGTTATTTGTTTATCTAATAGGTCATTGGTTCTGTTTTATGACTGAACAGATTTTTACATCTATTTATTGAAGATATATATCTTTTTATGCGCATATATATATATATATATATATATATATATATATATATATATATATATATATATATATATTTATCTTTCAGGTCTTAAAATGGGATGAATCACAGGATGACAACGAGATATTGAGATTATCGGCCGTGCGATTAGCTATTTGCTGTGTCTATGGTATAAGATTAGTATTCAGTAACATTGATTGGATAGAAATTGAGGATGATTAACCGTATTGATTCCATGTGAGATGATGCTTGTGAAACACATATAAAGTAGATGATTGTGGTGAAAACCTTCAGGTGTGTTCTGACTGATCTAAGGAAGGGCGCGAACAAATCAGGCCGAAACGTAATCTTTGTCTGAACAAGTGATTGCAAGGATTTTGTTTGGAATGACTCTACTTGCTTTGTAATCTACACATTTTTAAGTGCAGCAACCTTTGGAACTTTATTCTTATATATACAAGGTCAGTGGGAGGACCTGGTTGCTGGCACTAGGTTGAAAGCTGTGTGCGGTTCTCCTCTACACTTATATATATATATATCCTATATCTACTGAGCAAAATTATAAACACAACACTTTTGTGTTTGCCCCTAGTTCTATGTACACAAAAGGCCTATTTCTGTTAAATATTCACAAATCTGTCTAGTTCTGTGTTAGTGAGCACTTCTCCTTTGCTGAGATAATCAAACCACCTCACAGGTGTGGCATATCAAGATGCTGATTTAGACAGCATGATTATTGGACAGGTGTGCCTTGGGCTGGCCACAATAAAAGGACACTCTAAAATGTGCAGTTTTACTGTATTGGGGGGTCGGGGGGAACCAGTCAGTATTTGGTATGACCGCCCATTTGCCTCACGCAGTGCAGCACATCTCCTTTGCATAGAGTTGATCAGGTTGTTGATTGTGGCCTGGGGAATGTTGGTCAATTCCTCTTCAATGGCTGTGCGAAGTTGCTGGATATTGGCAGGAACTGGAACACGCTGTTGTATACGCCGATCCAGAGCATCCCAAACATGCTCAATGGGTTACATGTCCGGTGATTATGCTGGCCATGCCAGAACTGGGATCTTTTCAGCTTCTTGGAATTGTGTACATATCCTTGTAACATGGCGCCGTGCATTATCATGCTGCAACATGAGGTGATGGTCGTGGATGAATGGCACAACAATGGGCCTCAGGATCTCGTCATGGTATCTCTGTGCATTCAAAATGACATCAATAAAATGAACCTGTGTTCGTTGTCCATAGCATACGCCTGCCCATACCATAGCCCCACCACCACCATGGGCCACTCGATCCACAACGCTGACATCAGCAAACCGCTCACCCACACAAAACGCCAAACATGGTTGTCTGCCATCTGCCCTCTACAGTGAAAACTGGGATTCATCAGTGAAGAGGACATCTCTAAAAAGTGCCAGATGCCAACGAATGTGAGCGTTTGCCAACTCAAGTCGGTTATGACAACGAATTGCAGTCAGGACGAGACCCAGATGAGGATGACGAGCATGCAGATGAGCTTCCTTGAGATGGTTTCTGACAGTTTGTGCAGAAATTCTTTGCTTATGCAAACCGATTGTTGAAGCAGCTGTCCGGGTGGCTGGTCTCAGACGATCTTGGAGGTGAAGATGCTGGATGTGGAGGTCCTGGGCTGCTGTGGTTACACATTGTCTGCGGTTGTGAGGCTGGTTGGGTGTACTGCCATGTTCTCTGAAACACCTTTGGAGTTTATGGTAGAGAAATGTACATTCAATTTAAGGGCAACAGCTCTGGTTGACATTCCTGCAGTCAGCATGCCAATTGCATGCTCCCTCAAAACTTGCGACATCTGTGGCATTGTGCTGTGTGGTAAAACTGCACATTTTGAAGTGGCCTTTTATTGTGGCCAGCCTAAAGCACACCTGTGCGATAATCATGCTGTCTGATCAGCATCTTGATATGCCACATCTGTGAGGTGGATGGATTATCTCGGCAAGGGAGAAGTACTCATTAACACAGATTTAGGCCCCTTTCACACTTGTGCGACTTTGCCGCAATTTTGCGGCTGCGATTTTGACAAGACAGTCGTACGACTGTGGATCCAACTTTGCCCTGCGACTTAAAGTCCGACTTCAATGAACAGGGATCCGAATTTGATCCCCAACAATACTAGGCACTATCTGGTATGACTCTTTAGGGGGAACGCCATGCACAATGTAAAAAAAAACCATCATGGGTTCCCCCCTTCAAGAGCATACCAGGTCCTTCAGTCTGGCATGGATTTTAAGGGGAACCCCCAAAATCAATACCAGACCTTATCCCAGCACTAAGCCCGGCAGGTCAGGAAAAAGGGTGGGGATGAGCGAGCGCCCCCCCCCCCCAAACCGTACCAGGCCGCATGCCCTCAACACGGGGGATGGGTGCTTTGGGGCACGGGGGGCTCCCATATCCCTGCCCCCCACCCTATGTGAATGAGTATCGGGTACACTGTACCCAGGGCCGGTACAAGGGGTGGGCAAGAGGGACGGGTGCCCTGGGCGGAGTGTGGGAGGGGGAGGATTTCTCCCCCTCCCTCTGCTTGCTGACTCTGAG